>JAAGNO010011116.1:9844-27038 GCA_033439905.1 Ceryle rudis | reverse complement strand
AGAAGAGACCAGCACCAACCTCTCTACAATGTCCTTTCAGGTGGTTGTAGAGAGTGATGAGGTCTCCCCTCAGCCTCTTCTTCCTCAAACTAAACAGACTCAGCTCCTTCAAACAGTCCTCATATGATCTATTCTCCAGTCCCTTGACCAGCTTCATTGCCTCCTCTGCACCCGCTCCAGCACTTCGATATCCTTCTTGTATCCTTACTTGTTCCTCAATTAATAATATCAAGTTATTACATCATTTTTTACCCCAATGCTCCTTCCTTTTCCTGTATTTTATAGGAGGGAACAAGACATTGCTTTGATTCTGCACTATCTTGTCTTTATGTGTTCTACTTAACATGCAAAATAGATACAGGCTACTATCAGGTACTTGAGCAGCTTTCTATGACCAGTTGGCAACTGGTTTGCCTAGACAGCTGCATACAAAGCAATGCATGGGAGAGTCAGGGCCGCCGCACGCCTGGAGACATACCTGGTCTGAGGGCCATACCCCTAAATGATATGGCAATCATAGAATGTTAGGGGTTGAAAGGGACCTCAGGAGATCATTGAGTCCAACCCCCCTGCCAGAGCAGGGCCATAGAATCTAGGGCAGGTTCCACAGGAATGCATCCAGATGGGTCTTGAGACTCCACAACCTCTCTGGGGCGTCTGTTCAGTGCTCTGTAATCCTTACAGTAAAGAAGTTCTTCCTCCTGTTGAGGTGGAACTTCCTGTGCTCTAGCTTCCATCCATTGCCCCTTGTCCTATTGCAGGGCACAAGTGAAAAGAGGCTGTCCCTTTCTTCTTGACACCCAGCCCTCATATATTTATAGACATTAATTAGATCCCCAAGTCAAAAACATTCTGTTGTCAGTGAAGCCAATTTTCTGTAGATAAGGATGGGGCCCAAGGGGACCTCGAACTGCTAAAGCTGAGAAATTGCAGATGGTAAGCAGAATGGGAAAAAGAGTTTCTTGTCCAGCTTTTCAGTTAATTATTCTGAAAATTGTCTCCCTTCATTAAATACGATTCTAAAAGGTAGAAGATGGTTGATGTAAAATAATTGTCCCTTTTTTCCTACTCATGAGCATCCCTCTGTCCTGAATCCTGGGCTAAAAATCTGTCTCCCCCCAGAAAGTTTTGTGTAAAACTCGCTTACCCAATCTTGTAGCAAATCCGCTGTAGTCTCTGCATATGGACAGAATAGACTTCTTCTTAGTCTTTGTTTTGGCCATAAAAAAAATAATAAAATTAGGCATTTAGACACACGACATCCTTTTTGACCCTCATGTAACTGGAAGCCCTGCTTATTCTATAACCTCACACATGTGCATACAGCTCCTAATGGGTAAATTTATACCACTGCCATACTGAGCAGCACTGCATTACTCGGATGAATAGCTATGCCAATTTACAGCAGCTGAAAGGACAGCCTTTGAGGTCAAGTATTTTCGGTGTCTGCCTGTCTGGGATGCCCAGAACTCTAGTTTTTCTAATGTGCTTTTCATGTTAAAACATGAGGGAGCTAGTGAGCTTAAGAAAGTCCCCTTAGTTTGTCTTTCAGTGCTGTACTATCCAAACTAGTGGCAAAATAGGGAGGACTGGAGCTACGTCAGATACAACTGCCTTTAGCTAATTAAAGCTGTAGTGTAGATAGGCCTTGCAAAAGATAGAAGGGACTCCCTTATCTTGTCTTCTCCTATCTCATGTTGTGCAGCTGCCCTCACTGACACTTTTTTTTTTTTTTTTTGAGATAAATACAAGGAAATACATGTCCATATTATCTACAGTGTTGTTTTATATAACTCCAGATTTACCTGCTATTTATGTACTATATATAAGCACAAGGAGAGTTTTCTAGCAGAAAATTTGAGATGACAACTGAAAAGCTACTTCTAGGAGAAATACATATTTTCAAAGATGTGAAAGCACTATCCGTTGAGGAGCAAAGCTCTAAGCAATCTATGTCATTTTCTCCCAGACCCCTTGCCTACTGTACTCTCCCTTCTCTGCCTTTATTGATGCTACTGCACTATAAAAAAAAAAAAAACAGTGCTCTAGGGTAGACCTCAGAGCCACAGTTTCTACCAACCTCTTCCTTCCTTGTTGTCAGTAGCAGAAGCTACTTCATGGTTACTTTGCAATCAAGAAAAGCAGTTTATACAATGCCCCAACTCTGCAGTTTTCAACTGTTCTTCATTTTTCCAGATTAGTGCCTTAATTAAGTCCAAATGTTTTTCATTTTCTCTCTTATGGTTCCTACTCTGAAACCTGATGCTGGCCATGGACACTGTCCTCTTGTGACCTTTTCTCTTCCTGTTCCTGCTGCTGACTGGTTTTTAAATTGCGAGCAATTGTGAAAGGGTGGCAGTTGCACACTTTGTCAGTCTCCAAACACACCTGCGGGGCTGGTTTCTGTGTTGCTGAAGTGGGAACCAGGCAGGAATCTACTTTGCCTTTTTCCCCCCTCCCTATGAGGCAGAAGTGAGGCAGCAGAGAAGAGATTTTTAGGTGGTGGATAAAGCAGTTCATACCATCCACCTGAGTCACTCTCAGTATAAACTCGTAACACAGGGCAGCAGCAATTTATCACATCATGTAAAATATATAAAGCAGGGTTCTTAAGACTGGCCATTGATTTTAAGGCAATTATTTTTAGGCAGTAATCTTGCAAGTTGGGCCTGCAATTTCACACAGATTATTTTAGCAAATCACATGGGTACCTGTGAAGGCAGGAAGAGAGCTCAAAATGTTCAACTCGGAGGAAAGGTTTCAGTAAAACAGAACAGAAGTTTATCTGACTTATTTCAAAGTTAACTTGTAACGATGAAGGGCAAATTTTGCCAATAGTTTAAGTCAACAGAGCTGCACTGAAGGACAACAGAGAAAAATTAAATCAGGGAAGAATCTGACCCAAGTACTTTAGGAAAGAAAAACTAAAGGAAATAAAAAAGGGCTTGGTGCTTTTCTTATGGCATGAACAGCCACAGTTATTGGAAGCACACCGATGCAAGATAGGTTTATCTTGCAGAAAAATGAAATCATGTGTCAATTGGAATTGCATGACTGATGATAAACATAAAAATTAAGCATAAATACCATGGTCAGTGGAGAAACTGTAACACTGAAAAAGATGGCAGTAATATCTCGAAGAGCATTTGCATGACATTACAAATAAGTTATGTTTTTATATCTTCAGGAAACAAAAGAGAGAACTTGTAACACTTAGATTTTATCTTAATACAGGCAAACGGCATGTCTTGCCTCTCAAAATAAAACTGTGTATCACTAACCTCATTTCTTTATATGAGGTAGAATAGGATCAGTAGAAATTATGAGGATGTGTCCATAACAATTGCAAATACCAGAAGATGAATGATGTGCAGGAAAGATAATTGTTTATTTTTGTCCGTGCAGGGTTTGTTTGCTCTTCCCCTTGGAGACTGATATGCAGACGGTATGTGCTGAGTGAAATGAGTACCCCCTCTTTTTTCACACCTTTAAAGTGATTACAATTAAATCTATACTTTGCTAAGTGAAAAGTTTCAATTTAATCAAACTGTGCTGTTATGACTATACTTAGATTAGGAGTTTAAGAGCCCTACCTTGCCCTCAGCTAATCCCTCAGGTATGATATTTACATGGTTAAATTTTCTCCTGTCTGATTAATCAAGTAGGTAAGAATTCTGCTGCTAGGGAAGTTGAGTACAAGTCAAAATCCTCAAGAATTAATTGCTAACAAGAAGAGTGGGGTTAAAGAAATGAGGAGGAGCTGGCCTCAGTCTCCAGGTCCTTCTGATTCTCTTTCCTACCTTGTTCTCCCAAACAAGATCTGCCCCTTGTACCATAAATTTACATTCAAGCCATGCGCTCCTGCCACCACCCTTCATTCTTCTCATCATTCTCCTCTTTATATTTTGAAGAGCAAACATCTGTCATCTTAAAATTCTGAATGTGCTTACCATTAGTCTCAAAATACTCTTTTTTTGTTTGTTTCAAGTGCCTCTGCTATCTAGGAAGGATAGCATAGATAGGGAGAGAGACACTGATAGAGTTCATCCTTCCAAATTTTATTTACCATATTTAGAATAGGTCTGACTCTGTAAAAGAAGTTACATAGTCTCAGCAGATGCTAAGAATTAGTGTCCCTCAAAACAGTCTATAGAGCTGTATTCTGTGCAGTCAACACAGGGAAAGTAATGATGATCCACAGAATAAGGTGTAAGACCTAAAGGACAGCATCACTGTGTTAAGAGTTTCTAAGTGGCAGGAAAGTGTGTCCAGCAGGAATGAAAAGGGCAAGACCAGAACTTCCAGTTCAGAGGAATTTTTTTTGTAGGATCAGTGGAAAATGTTGCCATCAAAAATACAGGGACTGTAAACCTGAAAGCAAGTGGGACAGGTCTAAATTTTAAGGAGAACAAAATTGAATGATAAACAGAACACCGTTCCATAAAATTGAATGTATGTCAAGAAAGATTGTCAAGAGATCATGTAGCCCACCCCTTTACCCCCCAATAAGAAAAAGTACTTCTAGGTGAATTTTGACAGTTTTCTGTCTCACCTGTTCCTAAAAACCTCCAGTGATGTAAAGTCTGTGATTTTCCTACTTATAATCTCACAAACAATCTAACTTAGCTCTCTATTACATTACCACTAGGAAGTTTTACCTAATGCTGAAATTCAAAATTTTGTTATAAAATTTGGTTTTGAAAAAAGACACCAAACAAAGAAAAAACAAACCAAACAAATAAACAGCAACAAACCAAACATAAAAACCAACCAACCAACAAAACCAAACCAAGAACAAAGAAAAAAACAAAACCAAACCAAAACAATAAAACAGCCAAACAAACAAAAGCCTTTTTTTTTTTTTTTTTTTTCTTAATAGTGTCTTTTATTTATTTGAGAACAGTTATCCTGTATGGTTCCTTTTCCTTCTATTTTCTCTCTGGGTTGTTTAGGTTGTACAAGCATGTTTCTCACAGGCTTTCCTCCTAGGTCATGTTTCCTACTGCTAATCATTCATATTGGTCTCCGTTGGATTGTTCTGAACTAGTTTCCATGCCTTTTGAAGAGCATTGGTTCATATTGAGTGTGATGCTCCAGGTGAGGCCCTAGCAATGGTCACTAGGGCAATTGAAAACCTTTCTGTGCCTTCTAACTTATACTCCTGTTTACACAGCCCAGTACTGAGTCTGCCTTTTTGAAACAGCATGACTGTGTTGAGTCCTGCTCACCTTATGACACAGTACAACTCCAGATGTCTTTTTGAAGAGCTGACAGATAGCCAGGTGCCCCCACAAACTATATTTGTTCAGGTGATCATTCTTGCAGAAGTTTAGCACTTTGAACCTGTCCCTATTCATTTTCATTCTCTGTTTTGTGGGTCATTTCTTCAATACATTTCTTCAAGATAATTGAAGATTTCTTCAAGATAATTTGAATCCTAATCCCATTGTGTAGTCCATCTGCAGTCACAGAATCACAGAATGGTGGGGGTTGGAAGGGACCTCTGGAGATCATCGAGTCCAACCCCCCTGCTAGAGCAGGATCACCTAAAGCAGGTTGCACAGGAACAGATGCAGGCAGGTCTTGAAGTTTCCAGAGAAAGAGACTCCACAGCCTCTCTGGGCAGCCTGTTCCAGGCTCTGTCACTCTCACAGTGAAGAGGTTTTTCCTCATGTTGAGGTGCAACTTCCTGTGTTCCAGTTTGTGCCTGTTACCCCTTGTTCCTATCACTGGCCCTGTTCTCTTGACCCCCACCCTTTAGTTATTTATAAACATTGATAGGATCCTCTCTCAGTCTTCTCTTTTCCAGGCTAAACAGCCCCAGGTCCCAGCCTTTCCTCGTAAGAGAGATGTTCCAGTCTCTCCAACTCCATGTCATCTCCAAACATATTAAATATATTGCATTATTCAGGTCTTCAGGAAAGACATCAAGCAGAAAAATGATCCAGAACATATTCCCATGGAAGCCCTCAGAAATGTACCTGTCCCGTAACAGAGAACTGCTGATAGATTTCTTTTTCTAGATAAGAGTTTTTGAACCAAGGTTTTGTGCCATCTACAGATAGAGTTTATCAGGCAGATGCAACTGATCTGAAAGCACCTAACCTTAGCTAAGAACTCCTTGACCTATTCTCTTTTCCAAGCGATAGTTGTGCTACAGCAGGTGGTTAGAGCTGATGATTTGAGTGAAAACTGATGCAAAATTATCTACTTCAGCCTTCTTGGCTTTATAGCTTTCCTTCTTTTTGAAGTAGAAATCATCACTTTCCTTGGATTCACCCTCATTACTGCTGAGCTTCCTGGCCTCATGTCTCTTGCTCTTTGCATCTAATTTTGGATCAGAAAACAGAGAATCAGAAAAGATAACACACAGATTTTAGTCCTACATGATCAGGCTAATTTTTTTTTCCAGTGCCTGGAGTAATCTGGCTTGTGTTCATTTTACTTGCTATGGGTCTTTATTATGAATGACCATAGCTTGAGCAGGTTGGTCCCTTTTTACACTGTAGTTTCTCTGATGTGGAATATTGTATACTATTGTCCTTAGAACCATTTCTCTGAGGAATTTACAGATGTCTTTATTCCTTAGCTACCAGCTATCCAGTAGTTTATTGAAGCCTCTGCACTTCTAGTCCATCACCTTTTTTTCCTCTTCTTCACTTCCTTTCCAAGGATCACTCACCCTGTGAGTCCAAGGTTATTCTTACATGTTATCTTTCACCTTTACACTCTGACATAATTCTTTGCTGCTTAGCATCAAATCTAGAAAAGTCCACTGTCTGGCTTTGTCCTCTACTTTTTTAAACAATATTACCAGCAGTTCCAGAAACTCACTGGACACCAGTGTTCTGTTGCATTCTTTCACTGGTGAATACCTGGACTGTCAAAACCCTCATTAATGTCAAATCCTGTCCTTTGGCCGATTCTTCCTTTTACTTTCTCAGAGATTGTAACTTCCTCCACATTCTGGATCTCCCAGCACATGTATGTAGCCTTGAATGCAGAGCAGCATAACTCATTCTGTCCTCCCTGAGCAAGGTTTTGTTTATTAATATTGCTTATTAGTATTCTAGTGATGCCACCACCTCGGCACAATTTGTGAGGATATCAGAGAAACCGGTACCATTCATGAGTTAAAAAAAAAATCTTAGTGCTATTAAGGAGATGTATTTGTTGGAAAGTCTAAGGACTTAAAAAAATGAAAGAGAATTAGAAGTCTTCTGGGGAAAAAGGAAGCACCTCCTCTCAGAAGCCCAGGACAGAGTAGAGAGAGTGCAGCATGACAACAGTTCATGCCACTCACCTTGAGTCAGGAGCTAAAATGGACCTGGATAAGCACTCTGAGAGATCTGAGAAACCACGAGTGGCTGTGCTTTTTGGACACTGCAGCAAGGAAAGACAGAAGCATTCGCTTATATAGAGCAAACCAAAAAAAAAAAAAAAAAAAAAAAGAAATAAGTATGTTAGAAAAGGAATAGTTTCCACTACCTACAAGGAGAAAAATCTTTGGAGACTTGGCTTGTGCCAAATATTTTCCTATGCTTGATGCATCAGCAGGATTCTGGCAGGTGTCCTTAGGAAAACAGAGCACATGTTTGTGCACATTCTGCACCTCCTCTGGGAGACACTGTTTCTGCAGATGGCTGTTTAGGTTGTGTTTGGCACCCACAGTATTTCACAGGAAAACACAGTAAAAAAACTCAATGGTAGTGTGAGGGTACTAGAGTAATAGGTGATAATTTTACCTGGGGAATAGAGTAGAAGAGCATGACCAGAAGCTTTGAGCATCCAGAGCCAGAGCTTCACCTAAACACCAACAGTCAGTTCTGTTCCACAGAAATAACACATCTGGGAGAAACATTAGGCAGGATGCAAGAGGCCACTATAAGGCCGTCCCCAACACATTTACCTCAACGGGCAAGAGGGAGTGACTGCATTCCCTAGCTGTCTTGGCAGGCAGGGGAAGAACTGGCTGCCCAAGCCATCCAACCCCAAACCCACAGGGTGCTTCTGGACACAGATGTCCTATGAGTGTAGCCACAGTGACTCATGGGGTTTCATTTTAAGTCTGTGGTGGCTTATCAGGAGCTGTGGCAGCTTGCAGAGCAGCTGTGTATTATTAGGTGGTGGCTTTGGTCGGAGCACAGCTTTACTCTGGCACATGTGAAGCCAGAAACCAGGAACATAGGCATAACAGATACAAATAGAAATGGTGTTGCTACACTCATATAACGAAGGAGGCTTCATCCTGGAAACTTGAGCAGAAAATAACCACATACTGCAGAAAGCTGAGGCTGCGTTGGCTGACCATAAGCCATTATCTCTAAGGACCTAGTAAACTTCCTATAAGGATTTGAAACTTATTTTTACAGCTACAGATATCTGATTTAAAATCCAGTGCAAAGCTGGTAAAGATTTATAGCTGCTAATACATTTTCTATACCACAAAAATGCAAAGAGCAAAAACCAGAAGTAAATTTCTTCTAGATCCGCCTGATAAAACAAAGCAGTGCAGCCTTGGGTGAAACAGTTTCCAGGAGCTCAACTGCACCTTGGGCAGAGCACCACTATAGTTTTTTTACACACTTCTAAGTAATCACAACTGCTCTTTGTTGGTGACAAGGTACTTGGCTAGGCAGACCTCTGGTCTGACCTCTGAACTACTTCTGAGAACAGGGTGTACAGAAAGTAATGAAATCCATGATCAATGGTGTAGCTGGTACAGCTTATTTCCTTGCCCTGCTAAGATGGAGTTCTCGTTGTCTGGAAGTATTTCGTTTAAAGGCACTGAATAGTGATTCCAAAGGCACCACTAAAAAAAAATGTGCTTAAAAGGATACGTGAAAGTCAACCATGGGACTGAAAAATCTAAGAGAAGGGCCAGGGATGTTTTATATTGGCCTTAAATAAACAGTGCCATTGTGGGAAGTTAAATATGGTAGCATCTGCCAAAAACACTATTCAAGCAGAAGAGCCTATGTTGGTAGCAAAAGAAATATCACCCTCTCTCTCCTCCCCTGGCATGAAGCAGGCGTAGGTTTGTTTATGTTGGCTATATAAACCTTGTTGCTCCAAGGGAATTATTCTCAATTCCTGAAATAGTCTCATTTGAAGATATTAGAACAAAAAAGACAATCTTGTGTAGCAACTTTGTTTCGGTGCAGCTGAGTTTCCTCCGTTATCAGGCATTATCCTTAAGCTGACAGAGGGATTTGGATGAGTGACGGATGCAGAACTGGGTTTGAATCAGTGGTATTTTTCAAGAGGGTCTCTTACAGGCAGTGACCCCAGGAGGGTGAGAAATTTAAATCCCACAACATAGTATAAGCAAAACAAAAAGGTTTACAACCAACCTGAGAATATGAGACCTGTGGAGCATGATTTGTCCCTCAACTGAGTAAACACAGTAGCTGCATTTTACAGCTCTGAATTCGAGAGGCCATTCCCGCCTGAAAAAGTACCAGCGTGTGCTTAATGTCCATTGAAAACCACGGTAATCTGAGCCTTAGCCAGTCCAAAAGACAGGTCATAGAGGAAAAATATCTTTAAAAAGCAGAGATTAACATGCAGAAAGACAATGCTCATGTGCCTGCAGAACCGCAAAGGGCAGAAGAGGTGCAGAGCCTTTGCCTAATGCAACTCCATCTGAACAATGACTGGAAATTTGCTTCTTATATAAAGCAAAACTGCCCAAACCACGGTTTCTTCTCTCTGGGAACTAGCAGAGCAGTTGAGCTAACCTCCTGCGTGCAGCCGAATTGGCCACTTTCTGCAAGGAGAACATTACATTTAATCTAGCAGGGAGGTCCCCATTCAGGTCTCTTCCAAATGCTGTCTTCAGTTTATTGTTTAATGTTTCAAGCTGCCTTCATACCTTTATGAATACAATCTGAAAGGGCTGGAAAAAAATATTTGCCTCTAAGCTTCATTACCATCAGATAAATCTATGATATTTATGTGGTGTATGATACTAAAGAAAATTATTCTACCAAGGCATAGCTCAGTGCTGGCAGGAATCATGAAAGAGACTCTTAATTTCTGGAACTGCTGTGAAAGACTGAAGAAATTTGTTATTTTAGTATAATAAACAATATATATATAAATGCTATTCCACAGAAGACTATATATTAACATTCAATCAATATGACCTTGTTTGGCTTTGTTTTTTTCTTTTCCCAAGGATTTTATTCAGGTCACGCCTTGGAAATGAACAGTGAGAACATAAAATTTAAACTTTTACATTAAGTTACTTAAGAGCTAAGTAGACTGAGTGCACGTGGAGAAAAAATGCAAAGGATCTTTTCTCCCCTTAAATCATGCTGGTTATATTTTTCTATTGTTCTGACTTGGAGATATGCAGGAAGCAAACAGTATTTATAGCATAAAGTAAATTTCACTTGCCATCCTTTATGCTTTCAAATGGAAGGTGTTGTGAAAGTGCCACAGGCTGAGATTTGTATTCATGTAAATATGTGTCGTTAGGTTTCAAGTGTTTTTCATGCCAGAAGAATATAAAGAATTGAATCTGACAGTTAATCTCTAATCACCTCCTTTATCATCCATTCCAGTGCAGTAATAAATCCTACTTTGCCTCTCCCTTGGACTCTTTTCATTCTGGTCACTGTATAGCCATGGCTGTTGTTTTCATACCTCAACCTGCTTTTCAGGGCTCTAATGTGGGTTTCAGGATCCATCATCAGAACTCCACCGTCTTGCAAAGCCCACAGCCACCTAACATTTAGAAATATTACATTAAAGAAGGGAAGGATGCTTGTAATTGGATTTTTCTCAATGTATTTATTACATTTGGTGATGCGTATCCTTTTAGCATGCCATCTTCTGGCATGATTCACATGAGAAAATGTTTAGCAACGAAAAAAATAAGTTGATGAGACCTTATCTGAAACACTGTGTCCAATAATAACCCTCTGGGCCAAAGACAACCTGGGAACAAGGGCAGCAAAGAGGTATTCTGATGACAGGGAATGGAAACCCTACTTCGTGGAAGGAGGCCACAGGAGCTTGATTTATTTAGTGCAGCAAAACAAAAGCTGATATGGAATGTCACTGCTCTCTATAAATACACCAGGAGGTTAAACATCAAGGAAGGAAAAGATCTTTTGAAGATAAAGTAGAGTATTGGCACAAGAATAAGTGGGCATAAACTACCCATGAATGTATTTTAACTGGAAACCGAAACACGTTATCTAGCCAGTTAAGCAATCAGCCCTGGAGAGAGCAGACTCCCAGTGCAGGTATGGGGGCACAAGAGGGGTTGTGAGATGGAGCGGGGAACAGCTGATGAAAGGCATTGTGTGATGTGGCCTGGGGCTAGCAGGGGACTAGGCTTGGAGACGCAGGGGGTCCCTTCCAGCTCTCTGTTCCTTTGTTTTAATTTTCCTCAAAGGTATTCGGAGATTCTGCATGGTGATGTCTCACAGCTGGTAAAGGATATGGCTCAGAGAAGAAAAAGAAATAAGCAACGTGTCTTAGCTCACCAGATGTATGTTATTAATTTATTCCCAATTCACAGGAAATGAACAATCATTTAGTACTGACAGGTACATACTAGAACTTACTATCTTTCTTTTAAACCTTAAAATAACGTACTACAGAAGTTTAGCATTAAAGCAGACTTCACATTAAAGCAGACTTCACATTTTTGCCAAGGTTACTGGGATATCTTGTGAAACCTTCTGGGAAAAACAGAAGAAGGAGGAGGCAGTGGGCAAAAACTGTATAAATTGCCACCAGCATGGCTGAAATGTTAGCAAGGGGGAAAAATACCATCCTCCAAAACTTTCTGCTCATAGTGATACCTTAGTGAAAGGTCTCTTGGGAGCTGCAGAAGGCTAGGTATATCTGACTTTAATTGTGGTGTAACCCAAATTACCTTCTTAATAGACAATTAGACTTAACACAAAAGTAATGGTAAAAGCAGCAAGTGTCTCACTGAATCAAAGGACTGCAGTTTATTAACAGCTTGAAATGGAGTGGGTTACAGCTATATAAGGGTAGGTCATTACAGTTTTAAGACAAGGTCAATATGTTTTCCATTTGTTTACTGGGATGATTCAGTTTGGCTTTTTTACATAACTTTTTAATGTTCACCTCTGAAGAGGTGAAGGTTAAGTATGTATCAGCTAAAGAAAAAGTCAGGCCAATACTTTCTAATGTTGCCAGAGAGTTCAGCATGCCTTCCTTTAGAAGCAGAGAAGGCTGGGCTCTCAGAAGCAGGCAAGTATCCAGCTCCATCAGTAACCACTTTGTCTAAAGGAGGAATCTGAATGGCATCTGAAAGCCAGCAGGCTGTGGCTCAGAGTGCCACTGTCCCACTTGCTCCTTTTCTGCTGAGCAAGTAAATGCCAGAAGTGACACTGGAAAGTCTTGGTTTCCCCACCCAGCTGTTGAACTGGCAAGTCAGGATGGCTTCTAAATAGCAAACAGAAAAAGAACCATTCAGGCTGAAAAGGTCTTCTGGGATCACCTTGTCCAACATGCTCTTCAAAACAGGGTTAGCTTGCCAAGCTGAGTTTTGAGTATCACTAAGGACAGAGTCATCACAATCTCTCTGGTGAACCTAGCCATTGTTCAGCTATTCTTACCGGGACTTTTTCTCCCTTATGTCCAACTGGAATTTCCCATTCTGACGTTTGTCTTACTTATCTTTCTGCTGTACAGCTTCAGGAAGAGTCAGTCCCATCTTCTTTACAACCGCTCCATAACTAATGGAGAGCAACAGTATGATTCCTTCTAATCCTTATCTTCCTCAGGCTCAGCAAAGCCAGTTCTCTAAACCTCACCTTTTGTACCTTGTGCTCCATCTCACTGAGCATCTTGCTGGCCTCCTTCTGGACTCTCTACCATTTTATCAATGTTTCTCTTGTACCAGGGGATGCCAAACTGGACACATTATTTCATACAAGGTCTTAAGAGTGTCAGTGGGAGGAGAATAGTCACTTTCTTTGACCTGATGGCTTTACTTTTACTTTTCCTAATACAGCCTAGTACACAGATGGATCTTTGTTGTGACAGGGCACACTACTGACATGTTCAACATGTTGGTAACCAGGACTACAAGCTCTTTTCCTGGTGAGCCACCACCAAGCCAGCTGACTTCAACCCGCTCTATTGCATGGCACAAGTGCAGCCCAAGTGCAGGACCTGCATTTCCCTTTGAACTGCAAGTGTTTTCTCATGGCCATTTCCCCAGCTTGCCAAGGTCCTCCTGAATGGCAGCTCTGCCCTCCAGCGTATTGATCCCTGCAAATGTGCCGAGAGTGCGTGAGAGATTATTGTCCAAGTAACTAAGGAAGATCCTAAACAGTATCAGCCTCACTGTTAAATCCACTCAGCTGATTTACCAGTTAGACTGTCGACCATTGGCTGCTATCCTTTGAGCCTGATGATTCAGTGAATTTACCACACATCTTCAAGTCCAGCCGTCCAGCCCCTATCTCCCCAGTTTGACTACAAGGATGCTATGGGAAATAATCTCCCAAGTCTTGCTAAAATCAAGATAAACACCATCCGTTGTACTCCCCTCAAGTACAGAGCCAGTCATCTCATCACAGAAGGCAATCAGGCTGCTTCAGCACAATTTGCCTTTAAACAGTATAATTTCTTTTTCCTTCTGAATTTCACATTTAAGTTCTGAGTTTACCATCTTTTCCAACACCCTCCCTCCGACACTATCTATCTCTGTATCACTTCTGGTATATCACTAACGTGATCGGTTTTCATTCTTGCGGCGGGATCAGTCACCTAAGACTTTCAGATCCCTTTCACCAAGACTCAGAAGCTGTCGTGACAATCATCCTGATCTTACTTGTCTCATGAATGTGCAAAAACACCTTTAAAAAGAAGGCTAAGCAGAGGCCCCAGCCCTCCCTTTATTAATTAATTTTAGGCAAGCTAGACTTAAAAGACACAGGTAGGAAAGCCAGCTTCGCTTTTCTCTTTCCATCTTTGTATTTTTCCCCTGTGTGTAGTTCTATTTGTTTCACTAGAATCTATAAAGTCTATTTTCCTCTTTTTATGTTGTGCTAGGAAGGATATAAATGGACTAGCACCCTTTTTGTAAGCTTATGCACATTCTCATTTTCTTCTCAGAATTTTTAATGGATGTGGCTTTGACCAAACTGAAGTCGTGCAAGTAACTGTACGGCTGAACTACCTGCAGGAAATTTTTAGTACCCTCAGAGGAATGCAGTTAACTTCAACTCATCTCCAGTCTAAGTTGGTGCTTTTTGAAGTAGGTCTTCATGGGGTGAACAGGAAGACTATGAGGGTTTTATTATAGTTGGCTTCCTTTACTGCATTAGCGTTTATATTTTCCCAGTAGAAATCCCCAAATTGAAAATATAGAGGTGTCAGCTAGCACCACTTTAGTTAAGGTTGTGTCAACATTTCCTATAAACGTTGTTTTTCTAGGGTTTATAACTAGACCGTAAAAATGTGCTCAGCGCAGAAACTTGGCATAGAAGAGTTCAGCCTGAGAGAGAATTTTCACAATTAAAATATAAAAAGTCCATTCAGCTGTTTTTAACTAATATCCATATAATTAGATGGAAATGAGCTGATTTAAAGGTGCATTTTTCTTCAGCATAATTCAAAGCAAGCTTTTATTTAAAAGAATAAATTCATCATGGGATTATTCCGTTAATGTTGTCTTGTTGTACTTGGTACTTTTGAAAAAGTCAAAATTACTGTGCCATTGCACACTAGGAAAGAGTGACTACATCTGCAAAAGCTAGTTTGTATAAAGCTCTTCGCTACACATAAGGAAATATTTTTAATAGGCGGGGCTAATAGTGCATAAGATGAAGTTTGCCCAATATTTCCTATTATAAAATCCCGTTTTGAGACTTTGTCAAACTTTAACCATTTGGGCTGATATTTTGTGTTCTAGGTGTATGTCTAAGGCTGAGTTTTTGGAAAAAGAAATAATTGTCAAAGCAGTTTAGTAATTCTGAGAGCAGGTACTGAGAAAACATTTTAGTTTGTTCATATTACAAGAAACTGCTAACAAATTGCCTGTCAAAAAAGTCTAATTTCTTAAGGGTTTGTAGCAGTCATTCAAAATGCAAGGGTGGAGGCAAAGTGGTCTTTTCAGTTGTGAAATGCCTGTTGCTATCTTTATAGACATCTCCCATTTAGATCCAGTTAGGAACTTTTGAAATAACGCCTACTTTGCCCATGCAAACTAGAGATGGGTTTATATATAAATATATAATAATACATAATAATACATAACAAGGAATTCTTCAGAGCAACTGTAATGGAGGCAAAAACTTGGCTAAAGGAAAAACACAAATAGATGGTGAGACCCAGAAGAAGAAACTGATTAGGAATGGAAATTCACTGATCAAAGACAGAGGGAGGTGACAGTGGTGGGGTCTGGACTGATCAGTTAAGAAGCTTGAGGCTGAGACCCAGGATCTGGGACTGTGGTGGATGTTGTGAGAGAACGGAGCAAGAAACAAATATTATTCAGAGAAGTCCTTTGGTCTCTGCCATTTCCCTTATTCAACTTCACTGTCGTGTTCCCCAAGACTTTCCTTTCAGATGCCAAATCCTTTCCCCTGCCCCAACTCAATGGTGAAAGAGTGCGGAGACAACCAGGCTGATCCATGGTCATGCATTTGGCTTGTGCTCTACCCATCCTCTGAACCCTGCTCCATGTGCAGCATCCAAGAGGATGGTGTTGAAAGCAGAGATGACTATACTCCGAGTGAGTTGATTTCACTCCAAACCTGGATGTACCATGTATGGAATGTAGCAATAGCAGGCAAGGTTTCCCTTGCTTCCTGAGATGGGAGAGAATCCTACTGCCTGAAAAACTTACCCTTTATTCTCTCTAACTGCTGCAGAGGTCTCTCGAAAGAAGTGTCCCTAAAAAAATCTTCCTGCTCTAATCCCAAATTGAGGGTTAGAGCAGTTCAGATCCAGCTGGCATTGCTGAGCCATACCTTCTATCTCCAAGGGCCAGGCAAGGCCAGAGGTTTAGACACACATCTGAAGTTCAGGGAATCAGTTGTGGACTTTGAGTATGGAGTCAAGCACTGCTCCGGACTCTAGCAAGTCCTGAGTAGTGACTGGTAGAGCATGGGTTGGTAATTCCAAGAACTGATTGTCTGGATGGTTTTCTCTTTTTCTGTTGCAATACTTTAAAGACACAAAAACTACATTATGGTGTACTGTTAGTATCACTTCTTCACACACACAATTGATGTGACTGAAGTAAAGATGTTCAGCTATTGCTGAGGAAAAGCTGCTCCACACAGCTGTGGAGAGGAGAGCGTGGTCTTCTGAGAGGAAATAGCAGATAGGTGCCTACAGGGCAGCCTCCTATAAAGCTCAAGACAATGTTCTGTGTACTCCTAGAGTCCTTTTTTTTCAGTTGAAACAACAAAACTTGGTATCCTAAATGTCTTTTTTTTTTTTTTTTTTTTTCCTGTGCAAACAGCAGAACAATAGCAGAGTGAAAGATCTAAAAGAAACCCTTTTTGGTGTTGAACTCTCCGAGTTGGAAATACTGTATATCCCAATTAAATATAGGCTGTTTGAACGGCTGTGTTTTAGTAAGCAAGCAGTATATCACAGCAACATGTGAGGGTGCTGCTTTGATCACAGCCTGTCAGTAATTCTGCTGTGAACTTTGTTTATTAGAGGTTGGATGCAAAATATCTCTCTATGCTGAAATTTCAGAGCAAAGCCTGTGCCAGTCACCAGTTAAGAGAATCAGGAGGATAGAAGCTCACGTAATAATGTCATACTCCTGTGTGGGATTTTCTTTTTAAATCTGAGGCTTTTTTCTCTTCTGAATACTAAAGTTTCTATATCATCTCCAAAGTGCATTAATCCTTGCTGCATAATGAAGAAGAAAATCAAACATCTGAATTATTAAGAGAGGTGCTTGAATGGCTGAAAAACTTCTCATCAAATTTTCATCCATTCATTTTGTACAGTTTTCAGGACACAAATGTAGCATTCCTCATCCTGTCTTTCTGCTGGACTCTGATGGTTAAACCAAAAGATGGGGGAGAGGGGAAGGGAGGAGAGGAGAGGAGAGAAGAAGAAGGGAAGAAAGAGAAAAAAGAAGAGAAGAAAGAGAAAAAAGAAGAGGAGAGGAGAGGAGAGGAGAGGAGAGGAGAGGAGAGGAGAGGAGAGGAGAGGAGAGGAGAGGAGAGGA
>JAAGNO010011114.1:0-11521 GCA_033439905.1 Ceryle rudis | reverse complement strand
GGGGGTTGTTGGGTTTTTTTGGGGGGGGGGTTGTTTGTTTTTGTTTGGTTGGGGTTTTTTTTTTTCCTCCTGTGAAATGAAAAGCAAGAAGCCTGGAGTTAAACCGGATAGCAATGCTTGTCCACTGAATCCATATCATTTTACTTCTCAACAGTGCAGTATCTCAGAGTGTATCTGTTAGTTACGTACCAAGCACATTGCTAGAACTGTGGGGATGAATAATGAGATCTAAATTACTGCTGAAGTATTACCTTTGCTTATTACTATGCCAACCTGAATTCAGCCCTATTTGCTTAAGTATCACAGAAACTGGAGATTTATGCATGGCATTACATGCCATAAATAATGCAACATCTACAATCAGGAATGAGCGGTAACAAGATAACGATTCCCACCATATTCCTAATGCCAGTATTTCTGGATTGCAATTTCAGTGCTATTTTCACTGTAAGAGCTTTAAGAACATGGCTTTGCTCTTTCTCCAGGAAAGCTCTGTCTACCCTTCTAAACAGTTTATTAACATTATGATAAATAAAACAGGTCTAAACAGGGACTTGTGTACATGACATGGCTAAAACTTTAAGCACTGAAATACAGTTCTGGGGGCACTTAAGTGAAACAATTTCCCCCTAAAGATAAAATAATGGATCTTCAAATCGGTATTAATCTAACCTAATCATTAACTAGGATAATCTTTGATTAGGAAATACTGCTCCTAGCTATACTTTAATTAACAGGCATTCTTTGTCCTAGGGTTAGGCAGTCCCTGAGCTCTGTTACAAACACACTTTATTGCTTCAAATGGTTCTTGGCATTTCAAAATGCCATTTTTGAAGTCCGCTTCCATAAAAAAATATTAAAAATATGTTAGCTAATACACTCTAATAGCCTAGAGTAATTAAACACATTTGAAGGGAAGCAAGAGAGCTTTGGCAGTACAAAGAGAAAAATGCTCTTATATCTATGAGAGCTGTGGCAGTCTGCCTTCTCCCAGCCCATCCTTTTAAGATAAAATATTTATTAGGCATTGTGTCAGCAGCTTCAGCTAAGTTTTGAAATTCAGAAGTTTCTCCTACAAATACAGCTCTTTGTATTATAGCACAGAATGTTTTACTTTAAACAGCTTATAGTATTAACTATACACTTCTGCAAGGTAGCAGCTTAAGTGTTAACATACTGTTGCCAAACATACATGAAGAAGGCAGCACAGTCGCAAAGGGTTCTGTATTATGACTGAACATATTTCAAAGCAAGTAATCACCCCTTATATTAGCTTTTTGTAATTAATACTGTAGCTGCTTTTCTAGTATGTCTGGGTGGGGTGGGCTAGCTTAGGTCTCATCTTAAAAACAGCCTGGTAGCTTTCACTCAGTAGCAACTTCTTAAATGACAGTTTTACCCAAACATTTATCAAAGTTTCTATTTTCAGTCAATCATTCTGGAGTTCAGAAATTTATCTGAAGTAGTTACTGCACTTTGTTACTAAGAGTACTATGCCTAACTCCAAATGCATTTTGTTTTCTTTCTTCTATGTATGGTTTCCTATATACCTCTTTAGATAACTTTTTAACTCCTTTTATAATTTATAGAGCTTGAGGGGGTGAGGATGATAGGTTAGGAAAGCAGCCTGAACCATCATTAAAACAGAACAGAATATAAAGTCTGTGTTCTGTCCTGAAGGCTTTACCTCCAAAAGTTCCAAAGCAACAGAAGAAATATCCAAAATAAGAATCTATCACATTCTTCCCAGGTACTAATGCTTCAATTCAAACATTTTTCTCTAAATGTTTACTAGCACGAGAAGTATACAGTATGCAGCCAAGCATCTCACAGTCTGCTGCTCTGATAAACAGTCTCAAGAAACTAAGAAAATGAAAAGGATTAAAGGTATATAACCCAGCATTTGAGAGTTTCAAAGTCTGCAAACATCAAAGCTGTCTTTTAAAATATTCTGTAGCCAACTAGCTATCCAGGAGTGTGAAACTGGAGTCCACTGGGGCACGTTTCAGACAACTCTACAGAAGAAGTATACAAAAATG
This sequence comes from Ceryle rudis, assembly GCA_033439905.1. Taxonomy (NCBI): domain Eukaryota; kingdom Metazoa; phylum Chordata; class Aves; order Coraciiformes; family Cerylidae; genus Ceryle; species Ceryle rudis. The sequence goes on along the minus strand of JAAGNO010011114.1, from coordinate 9,482 downwards.
TACAGATGCACTGAGGACTAGGACCTTCTGCCTCTTCACCTCATAGCTAGCAAATCACTCTGTTCAGGGAATGTACTAGTTGAAGAGGCTTACCAAGGTGGCTCTAGAACTTACAACTATGGACATTTCCCTTGGTCCCACACTAAACTTGAAGCAAGAGAGACTAAAGAAAGACAATCAGGTACAGCAGTTATGACAAGAAAAGTAAGACAAGAGATTTCTCTTCCTTTTCTCTTGTGATCCTCACAGAATCACTAGAAACAGAAAAATTATGAAAATGTTTATTTTTCATAACTGATGGAAGGTGTGTCAATGAGTTGCCAGATGATATCACATTGGTGTCAAACAGTGCACATTGAAATGATAATGCTGAGGCCAAGTAATTGTGACAAGCTTTATCCACTCTTAAAGGTGATTCTTGCCTCAATTAGATGTGGAAAGAGATAATCACATTTTCCATTTTCCTGCTTCTTCCCCTCCATGAAATAGAGACAGTCAGAAACACTTATCTAGCTTGAGTGGTGGGAACCTCGAGTCATTGTTTAAGGTCTTCTAAAGAGACAGGACAGCAAATACAGTCATATGTATTGCTCCCACTTTTGAGTGAAGTTGTATGACATTCGCTCTTCTATACTAGTTAGATGCATCTAATACAAAAAGAATTGCAATATTTCACATTACACACATGTAGATTAAAACAAAGGGTATTTCTCAGAGTTATGATGCAAGACAAAATATTTTCACGAGTTCAAATCCTTCTACAAAACACTGACACTTTACAACAACATTCCCTCCCCAGTCCACTCCCTTAAATTCTCACCTCTGGTAAAGTAGAAATGTTGTTGTTCTCCAGGTTCAGTTCATCAAGTTCACTGCATTTTGCTAAAGACTTCGGAATTGCTGACAGTCTATTGTACCTCAGGCCAAGACGACTTAGACTGGACAGATTTCCTACAGGTAGGAAACAGGTATTAATATATCATTAGATTAACACAAAAGCACAGAACAATGTTTGACTTCTGATTCTTCTGGTGTCTCACACTCTACACTTCAAACTTTTCATATGGTGAAGAGGAGCTATCATCCCACACCAGGAGATACACAGATGACAGTGCTGTCCAGTGCTTAAGTCAACCATGCAGAAGTAGACTGTGCATATTAAATACACTTAAGTTGTACACAGTGGGGTGCAAGCAAGCAAGGCTTATGTCCTATTGTAGAAGTCCTTCTGTACTGATCTTCCTACCGACGAAAAAGTATAATCTTCCACAAGTCCCCCAAATGACTTTAAAATTACAGCTAGCATCATTTAATTCCATGACTCATATAACCAGAACTTGGGCATACATCACACAGCTCAGGTCCTGGCAAAACAATTTCCTCTACAGGGGAAAAAACCCCTAACCCTTTACCATCCTACAAAAGCACCTAAATCTTTAAAAAGTGATAGGAAAAAAAAAAAAAAAAAAAAAAAAAAAAAACCCACAACCCACAACCTTCCAAGTTGTTTGAATGATACTGAAGGAAAAGTCTGGAAGAAGTCTGCAAAAATCTGGACAATAGTGCATATAAAAGTATTTCTGAATTTGCCAGGCTAAGAGTCCTGAGTTGATATGTATTTGTCATGACAAAAATGCTTGAAAAACTTTCAGCTTGAAAATTTCCCATCTGAAGCTCCCTTTAGGTCCAACCTTTACCATCTAAAAAGTACTCCAGACCAAAACCATCTGCTTAAGGATGTCCATTGACTATATGGTACTGAGGCGTTTAGACTCGCCTGCAGATAGCAAGACCTTGAACTTCACTGAAAAGTCAACCATCCAATAGCACGAAGAACAGTGCTTAGTCTTCTGGCTTATCCCTATGATCCAAAAACATGTCTGTGCAGATGTGCACATTGTACCAGTGGAGCTTGTGAACATATTCACACAGTCTATCAGTTCCTTGCAAAACATTTGCTATTTTATACTAATTTTTACAACCATTCATGGCACAACATATTTGTTCTGCAAACTGAGGTACCAGAAAGACACATTAGAAAACAAACATAAGATTTAACAAACAGCAGCAAGAATAATGAGAAATAATTTAAAAAGATGAAGGAAGCTTAACACGTACAGTCTAACTTCTCGGTAAATGGAGGCTATATTAATATCTATGCATACATCCTTATACAAAGGTTACTGGAGCACAGAAAAGGAAGAAGCAAATGTAGCGTATGAAATACACTTCAAAGCAAAGGATGAAATAAAATAGAAATGGAGAATGAAAATTAATACAAATGCTACAAAGGGAACTGCTAAACAGAGAAAAATCTTAAAGGAAGTGGCAAAACACATCTTTCCTGAACTTGGTCAAAATATATTGTAAGAACTTGGTCACGTTATACTGTAAGTATGACCCCACATTACTGAGTAGCTAGGAATGAAGCTAATAAAAAAAAATGGAAATTGGGAATGTTGCATGATTCACTGTAGTTACTAAAAGGGAGATTCACATGAGCAATGAAAGTAAAAGAAAAACCCCAAACAAACCACACACAAAAAAATAAATAACCCCACAACAAAACAAACAACCACACAGCAAACCAAACACAACTTAGAGGGCAAAAATTATCCAGGTATTCCAAGGTGAGAAAGAAAAGAGGATGGATTTTCAGTGCATATATGATATTTAGCTAACAAGCTTAGCAACAAATTTCACATATCATCAATAACTAAACAAAAGTTAAAACAACAGGTATCCACATGGAGCTGCTTAACTAGTAGTATCTTCCATTGGGATTTTTGTTTAAGTGCTTTCTTTCTGAGCAAGTATAGAATTAAATTGTGCAGAAGCAGCAGTCTTCCCTTAAAGGCATCCAAAATCCAGGGCTATCAATATTGCACAAATCTTCATCTTTTGAGGTAAAATCCTACAGTGAGTATACAAAGCCAAGAAATAAGACCTATTTTGATCCTACAGTCTACTAGCATGAAGATGCACTTTTTTTGTGCTTAATGTAGCTATTTCACGCTGTATTTGGTGTGATCTTGCACTGCTGCCTGCATAGGAAAGTGGCTTCGCTTCACACGATAGACATCCTATCCTAGACATCCAACCAAGATCATTAGGATCCACCGTTCCACCGTTCCACCAAAGCACATCCGAACTGCATTTCTCTGAATTGTTATTTAATGCTGTACTAACAAAACGAATGACAAACTTTACACAAAACAAGCTATCAATCTACTATTCTTTTTCACTATTTAGACCTTAAGGTAGATGCTGATCCAGATTTTTCAGGCAAAGAGAACGAACAGGGAATGGCTCTAGCAGACAGCATGATGCCAACTGTTGCTTAGCAATACAACGTCACTATGCCAAGTCCCAGATGGTGAGCACAGGTTGTATGTATATGGCTCTCTTCCTACCAGCAATGTGGCATTTCAGAAAAATGAAACAAGGCAGCCATTAGAGAGAGTCAAACTGTACCATAATTTTCCAAGACAGAATGACATGCGTTGGCTATCCTCATGGCATTATCAGAAAGGAAGCCTAAATAGCAGCTCCCAGTTAATTTTTCTTATGATAAGTTGGCACTTTTCAATAGAACTTTATCACTGTTTCTTTACTAGGTATCTTTCTCCTCCATAGGAAAGGCACACAAAGGCCTAGCAGAAGACACATCCAGACCATATTGCCGGTTCTACACACCACAGCACTAAATACAGTCATTCCTGACAACAAAAGCAGCAAGATTTCAGCTGCAGCTCCATCAGTACCTCTCCCGCTGCTCCTGAAGGGCTGTCCTACATGTACACCCAGTTGATGCAGGCCTTGTCATTTCAAGCCAGAATTTATTTATAGCAAATTTGTTGCCATTTAGTCTTCTGTCAACAAGACTTCGATATCTTTTCGTCCTCAGAGTTCATATTCACACCTCATTGTGAATGCATCACAGTGAGAAATCCTTATCAGCTTTTTTCTTCACATACTGGACAAGCCAGGTCTTGGTCTCCTCTTCCCAAAAATGGGTGATGCTTAGAGCTCTTCTTGCTGCCTAGTGTGTTAAAACTTACTTTTGTTTGTTTGTTTTTTTGAAGTAATGTATGGTACAATTATATTAATACTTGCCTGTGTAGTCCATGAACGCCAGCCACAGGGCAAACACACTCAGGCCTCCTCACCGGCTCTCTGATCACTAAGTCACTCCAGTTTATAACAGAAACGGCTACAAGTGGCTAAGTAGCACACCTCGTGCATTGCACGATCAAAAGTGATCCCATTTACAGCTCCCTCAGCTCAGGATTTCCTAGATGATATTCATACTCCAAGTTGCTTTACACTGTCTGCACTCATCTCCATCTTCCCCAGTTCAGCTACTGGTTTCTGAGATGACACCATATTAGGTACTCCAAGTGACATGTTATCAGGTTGTCTAAGAAATAAGGCGAGGAAAGTATCAACTGATGACAATCAGCTCAGACAGTCATGAGGATCATTTGTGGTTGTACTTCTGTCACAGAAACCATACCTCAGTGGTTCCTCTAAAACAGCCGCTTTCAGGTAGAATGACTCAGAAAATGCAGCACCAGATATTCATGAACATGACAGTTTGATAACCACAACTGAAAAGCAGCTATTAGCAGGAACAGCAACAAGCAAAACCCTTTCCAACTTGTTTTCTTAGGGAGCCCATTACAAAAACAAAACAAAACAAAAACAAGCACCACCAAACAAACTTTTAAACTCAGCTGCTCCATCAGTACTACTAAAAATATGATACAAAGCCTGATTAAGCCCTAAACCTATGCCAGGCCTAAGGAAGTCACCGAAAAATTGGTTTAGTTCAGCTTTTGGCATGAACTCTTGGGAACAAAGTTTCACACAGCTACCTTGTTTCAGGTCCATTTTCTCACCATCAAAGAGTACTAATGCCCATCAGTGGGCTCCCACTTTGCTCAGCTCTCAGGTTTGAAGCAACACAAGTGCAGAATTCATAATCACTTCACTGGAATGTTTGCATGTCTCTCTCAGGGATAGCTGTTTAATTTACACAGAGATTAATTAAAAATACTTGAAAGCATGCAAATCCAGAAACATTAAACTCTTACAATAAAAGAAGACTCTAAATAGATTTTTTTAAATTAAATTCTTAATTAAAAGTACATCAAAAATATCACTCAAAGAAAAAACAGGTGTTTGTCTATCCCAAAACAAAGGAAAGACTGGAAATAAAGCAGAAAAACATGCTTACAAAACCATACTTTTAAGAAAGACCACCTGAAGTGGTTCTCCAAGTATAAGCAATACACTTCCTGAATATTTCAAAATCAAGAGAAAAAGGAACTCATATGGTGACTAATATAAAGATACCCAAATTCCTAATTCAAAGTCCTATCAGCACTTTCTAAAGGGAGTGACAAATGCTCTCCTCTGAGATTTATCTTCTGAGATATACCTTTTCTTTTTCCTCCCTTAGTTAAAATAATCCTTCAAATTCCTATCCTTAGATGAAGGGTCATTACTTAGAGCAAAATGTTATTTCATCATCACTAAAAGATGTAAGGATTAGTCTGTTTTATATAACTTAGTTCAACAAGCTAGTTTGCTATCAGGGTCAGTTGCTTTCTCCTAAAGAAAGCAGATGAATGAGATCAATTTAAAATCTGTTCACTAGAGAAAACTCTCCCACAGATAGCAGTGAAAAACACAGATTGGACTTGCAAGACCTGTGCACATCAAAACCCCGTAAGACTGCAATCAAAAGTAAACATGAACCTCAGCATGCAATAGATAATTGCAAGAAGTTGCTGCAAACAACTTGGCACTATGAAGTATTTCTAATGGTCTAACTTCTATAAATATACTTAAATTTTTATTTGACTAAATTTTGGAGTAGCCACCTACTATAGAACATTTTTTAACATGACCATACATTACTTCATAGAGCACAGTTCACTTAATTCATTAAGGGATCTTCTAAGAAAGATTACTGTTTTGCATAGAAAAGGTACTAAACATCATTTTTAACAAGCAGAAAGCAGGAGGTACATACAAAATTAATTTTAAAAGCTTTTTAAAAATTAAATTTGATGTCACTTAAAACAAACTTAATATACCACATTGCTTTAATCTTGTAGTGAGAATAACAAAGATGACCATATGGAAGCAAGATCCAAAAGAGCTTCCATGAGTATGTTACAATGCAGGTGGGACCTAAAGGGCCTTAAAAGAGTTGAAAATTGCATAGGAGAGACTAGACAAGCTAGAGATGGTCAGCTATGGATAGAGATTAAACACCACATTCAAATAAAAAGTGCTCCTAGTCTAAAATATCCGTAAGACAGAAGATGCCTGTATCACACTTAGTACTTACTATATATTAGATTTTCCAGATGTTGGCCATACTCCATAACAACTGTTGAACAGTTTCACGGATTTAGGTGAAAGGGGCTGTTGACATGTTTAATCTAATCTCTTGTCAGAAAGCAAACCATTTTCCCTGATAGCTGTAGAGTAAAACGAAAGGCTTTGGGTGAATCATTTTAACCTTCAGTTGCACTCCACAAGCAAAGATGATGTCTACCAATGTCCAACACTGTCTGGCAAGACACCCTGAGGGTGATTTCAGTAAGCATGTTGCAGAGGAAAGCAGAACAAAATGATGTAGTTATTACTCATCTGGTCAGGGGGCAACTCCTTCCTTAAGCAAAGCCTATAGATACGTATGAATGTAAACTCACATCACCAATCAATCATCTAGGAAAGGTCAAACTCTGTCCAGAACCTGCAAGACTGGATCATGCCTAATGTTTAATATGCTCTAGCTAAAGAATGATATTTTAGGAGAATTGGGGTTGGGAACAGAAAGTTGATAGGTGTAGGAGGGCAACCATTCAAGAAAACTGCAGAAAAGAGGAGACTCTCTCCTGATCATAACTATCAAAGCCAAAGCATGAAATGTAATTATTTAATGTATGTAACTCTTCCAAATACAAAGGTATAGTTGAACACAACACAAAGCTTGGCTTACAAACTCTGGGTTTTACTGGTTTAACAGTAAAGTGATTCTTACTGCATTTTAATTTTTCTTTTCAGCCATCAATACCTTCTGATATACCAGGCCAGAGTAGGAGGTAGATCCAGACTCACCAATTACAAGGCTCAGCAGGGTCCATCATTTTTTGTTCTGCTTAAACCAAGGTGCATTATCCTCTTTACACAAAGTCTCAGAACTCTCATAAAGATGTTATCTATTAGAAAGCTATTTAACATAAATTAAAAATTAACCTATACCACACTTAACTGGTTTAATACCATTTGAAGACAACAAACAGATTTCTGTCTATTTTCATTATCAACCAAAGACAGGTTTTTCCCCTCATGATTTCAAGATTAAGGCTAAAACATGACCATGTCATCAGTTACCTATTTTTCAACTCTAATTCAAGGCCACAATCCCTGCCAACTACACACATGTGAAAGTTGCAGACAAAATGTTGGCAAAACTGAAGTGACAAAGGCTTGTGTGTCTGACATGTACCACACACATCACCTGCATAAGGCTAGAGAGCGCAAACTCTTTAGTGACGCATTTCTGAAACTGTCTAAGCTATGAAAATTCAACTTCATTTAATCTGCATTCATCAAAATGCATTTAACTAACAGACCTGCTTGTCCGGATTCTGATGTGTTCCTTTGAATCCCTCTTCCTTCACGCCTGCTTCTTACATAAAGAAAGACTACAGGCTTTTTTTCTTTCTGCAGTATATAGATCATTCTGAAAATGCTGAGCTGAAGTCATATCTGCACAAACTGGCCTCTGAATCTACTCACTGTGCGATGGTATGTACATTCACTAAAACTGTACCCATCCTAGTCTTACCAGGAAGAATATCCAACCAAAATACAAAATTAAAAAAAAAAAAAAAGTTTTCAGAAATGTACATAAAATCAATAAACTAAGAATTAATAGAAGCCATGCTAAATTTTGAAGAAAAACAGTATGTATGTAACTATAACCAGGCTTGCATTGGAGATTTCTTTATTAAAACAAACAAGAAAGAATTTATAGTTAGCTGAAAATGATACAAAAATACAAAACTGCGTTGCAAGAGAGTCTAAAGCAACAGTTTGGACTTTTTGGGGGCTATCAATGAAAGTGTTGCATTTTACTCAACTCCTACTTCATAGAGTAACACAAAGCAATTGCAATTTGTTACATTTAATTTTTCATTGGTAGTCTCATTTTCCTTTTCAATTGCCTCTTTAAAACCTTTCTCAGAAATGAAAGATTTTTATAAATGTAAATCACATTGTAAAAACAGTTTATATCTAACTGCCAATGCAGAAAAAAACCCAAACATTAGCCTTTCCAAAATCATAATATTTTTATGTCTGTATACAAAGTAGGGCAAATACATAAAACATGTAACACATGACTATACATTTATAATTTTAGCTAATTAAGGAATGTGAGAATTATTGTATGTAGACCAGAAATCCACCTCTTCTCTTCTCTCCAGAAAAAAAGTACCCAACAGCAGATAGCAAGAGCACCTAAGAAATGGGGAAAGCTCACTCTGAAACTTTCCCAAGAGCCGGGGGAAGGTTCAACAGCGTGCAGCTCCGTGATTTCCCAAATTTAGAAGCAACTGATATATTTTTATTTCTTCTGCATAATTGTCACATTGCCCTGTGAGCTTTTAGCATCTACAGCAAGCCGCTTGAACACTGAGACCCAAGTGTTCCCTACCCATCACATGCAGTACAGTCTAATTTTTACTGCTGTGAGGTCGACATCTCACAGCTTTGTCTCATCCCTCCTGTTGTGCCAGTGGAGGAGGTAGTGAGCAGACATTTCCCACTTACCCTTTCCTCACACTCACTATTTTCTAGCCAATTTCACTGCTTTACATTTACTAAGTCTAGAATTAAAGCCAACAAGAACCAGAAGCTTCATTCCTTTATGAGACCACCATAAGAACTAGCAAAGGCTTATAATAACTCAAAAATGAGAATAAAAGAGTGGGAGACACTGCTTTCCACCAGATAAAGCAAAGGCCCTGCTTACTGTGATTGCCCCATACTAGCAGAATCTAATTAAAAATGTTTCATTAACAACATAGTCCAAGAACAAAACCTTAGACAAAGCACTGAACACTGATCAGATCTCCCATGTCAGCTTCTGGAAACAGATGACCCTGCAAAGTACTGAATGCTCAGAGGTCATCTGCTTAAAATTTAAGGTTATGAACACTGCCGTCGAAGCTGGAGCAGGAGCGTAAGCACTTAGCTCCATCAGAATGGTGAGTATTTAGTACCATCAAACCCATCAGTTGTTTCTGAACATCACCCCTGAGCACCAAGAAAGCTGGAGGTGCTCTGCTGGGTCTCATCAGGACTATAGAATCATAGAACGGCTAGGGCTGGAAGGGACCTCTGAAGGTCATCTAGTCCAGCCCCCCTGCAGTGAGCAGGGACACCCTCAACTAGAC
>JAAGNO010011113.1:14411-40197 GCA_033439905.1 Ceryle rudis | reverse complement strand
CGTCGGTGGTGTTTTGTTCTCCTTTTTTGCGGGTTTTTTTTTTTTTCAGTTGTGTATTTACCGATAGTTTTGGGGGGGTTTTTTTGGTGGTTGTTATTTTTCCGGGGGTGACTGAAGTCCTTCTTGTGGGGGGGGGGTGTAATGGGGGGTGTTGTTCTTGGGGGGGGCGGTGTGATTAAATTAGGGGGAGGGGGTGTTGCGGTGAGAGGTCTTTGGTCTCGCCCTCTCTGTGGTAACTTTTCTTTGCGGCGAGTGCTTGGGTGTCCTGAAGGCTGAGGTGCGGTGTATGTAGGTGGGTTATTAGTCAGTGAGTTCCAGGTTGCTGTCTGGTGGTATTCTCTCTCTTGACCTAGTCTATAGCAGTTTTTAAAAAAAAAAAAAAAGAGCTCTTGGGTCCCCTAGAAGGTTATAAACCATTTGTTATATAAACCTCCTCATTTATAAACCTTCTAGTCTACAGCATGGGAGGCTTTGTTGGAGGACAGCCCATGCAAAGAGTAGCACTCAAAAGGACGTCTCTCCTCAGCATCCCATCTCTGCCAGTCTTTTCAGCCACCCAGGGGGATGGACCTGAGGCAATGAAGTCCTCTGGAAGATTCCCTTCTGAGTGTAGTGGGATTCTGCTCAGGACTCAAGAGATGCTCCCAAGACAGGAGGTTTGAGGAGGTTAAGAAAGCCAGGGTTTACAAGCAGAGTGTTGACTAATCTGGGGACCAAGGAGGGATGTAAATTCAAGAGGTGGTGGGTTTGTATGACGTCAGGTGGTACATCCACATGTCATGGGCGTTCCTGTTACAGAACATCATGCCCCATACAGACATGCTTTTTTAGGTGGTACAGGAAAAGCAAGGAGCTTGGGGAGATGGGTGGCTCCTTCCTGGGGCCACCCCAGCCTGGGTGATGTGCTCTGCAGCTTGCAGTCCCCACCTTCTGTTCTAGCTGGAGCTTCCCAGAGATGCCAGTGGACAAGCCCATGGAGAGCACATTACAGCTGTCTAGACATCAGCCACACTCCATCCTGCCAGAGATTTCATTTGTGGTAGAAGCAGGCTCTGTTCCATGAGGAGGTGTAATATGTGTGGAAAATATTATTATAGCAAAATAGCCTCCTTTAATTGACTCTAAATTTTGCAGGATTCCTTCCTAGGTTTGGGTAATCCTGTGCTCTCCAGAATTAATGAGCTGACATAGCACTTCTTTGGGTTTGGCAGCCTGACAGCTAATTTAGAACTCCCTAAACTCATTTCACTAATGACTCCCATTTGTTCTATCTCAAAGCCTGGAAACAAATGCAAAATACCAGTGCTATTGTCCCATCTTTAGCAAGTCATTCTTTCCCCTCGGTATTTCTGGCACCTTAACAGCAAGCTGCCTTGGGAAACCTGGTTAACCCTTTCCCTTCCTAGAACAGTTAAAATCAATTTTGATCCCCCTCCAGTGAAGATCAGGAAGAAACAACTAAACTCATTGTGGCTGGAAGGCAGAGAATTAACCTGCAAGGAAGACGGGAGATGTAGCCCGTGTAGCAACTGGGGTTAGTTAAATATAGCTGTGTTTTCACAGGCTGGACTTTCAGAAATCTGCTTTTCTTCCCAGGAGCCAGGTACATGCAGAGGGCCTGGTGCAGCTCAGCCCAATACCCGGCGTGAACTGTGATTTGCTTTGTAATTTATTCTGCTGATGGCTGTTTCCTATTTAAGCGACGTATTGCTGCCTCCAGTCTCTTCCCATTACAGTTTTGACATGACAACAAGACAAATAATTTTTTTAAAAGACCTTTTATCTTCTAAACCATTTATTTTCACTTACTTAGCCCGGGGGCAGAGCTGACCTCGGCGTACGGGATGATCATTCACTATGGCAGCTGTACAGTCATATGGGTCCTGGGGACTGGCCTGAGCTGGAGAAGCCTTTGCCGTCCAGCTGCTGTCTTGTGGCTCTGGCTTTTTTTTCCTCTTCTTGTCCAACAGCCTCTTATTGCTTTGCCTCTTTTTTTTTTTATTTTTTTTATTTTTTTTTTATTCCTTAAAATGTCTCCCCTTGTCATCTGCAGTGGGGCAGTGGTGAAGTTTTCCTTGGAAAGCAGGTGTGAGGATAAACCAGAGCATGGCAACCGACCCACTGCTTTGTTGAGCCACATGTGGGGTGGCTGGGACTGGGGCTGGAGGACCCTCAGATACCCTCACCTTCCAGGAGACTGATAGGTTCAGCAGCCATTTAAAGTGCTCTGTAAGCATCTTATACGAACCATCCAAATATTTAAGATGTTTTTCTTTTTTATTCTGTGCCTGTGCCAGCGTAGGGGAAAGCTCTGCTTAGGTGGGGTGAGAAGTCTGGAAGAAAAATCCAAGCCTTCTGCTTTTTGATTCATAACAAACCTATTTCAAAAGATGTATTTGTTGCCAATTTCCTTCATTTTTGGTTTTGATAGCTATTACCCCAAACTCTTGCTGTGGCCAGCATCACACCTGAAGTTCAGCTCTTTCTGCAGCAACCTGTAGTAACAGCAGAAGCTGTTGTTTATTTTCCTGTGATGCTGCAGTGATTTTTGATTTTCCTACTTCTGGACCTTGAGATATCTTAAAGAGACTTGACTTTCATGGGGGGGAAAAATATAAGATCACCTTTTATCTCTGTGTCCAAACTTAAGTCTCCATAATCACTGACTAGGGTTCAGAAAAACACAGGTCTGCCTGTCAGTAAATATTAGGGACCCAGAAATAATGAGAAGTAATTTAAAAGTCTGCTGATCATTTGTCATTTTTAATTTCTGTGTGGAGTGGAAAGTGAACTACAAAGTGAAAAATCTTTGTTTTCATGCACGTCGTAAAAGGGTTTTTGTTAACAGTTTGTGTGTGTATATAATTCTGTGCTGTGATTTAAGTGTTCCCATTAGAAATGCAGAATAGGAAATAGGATCCCATCTGTGAGCAATTTAAGAGGAAGTGAGACAATGGAGTCAATTGCTGCTTCAGTTTAGATAATCAATACAAATATTATTAGTATAGTGATTTATCTTCTGAGACGCTTTATGAAAATGTGAATGCCAGACCCTGAAGACAGGTCAATATGATATTGTCTGTTCCTGCCTTGCAGTGATTACGGACTTTTCCCATGAAGCTCAAGCAGCTGCTTGCTAAAGGTTCTTCCCTGGCTGTGATGAAATAACACAGAAACAAAGTTAGGGCATCCCTTTCTCCTCCGTGCCGCTGAAAACGCGCTGTGCGTATTAGTACAAAGATTACTTCTATCTGAAATTTGTACTTGGCTGCTGCCGGGTGGATACTGGGAGATGATCTTAAGGTCCCTTCCAACCCAAACCATTCTATGATTCTATGGACATGTTCTGGAATAAGTCTGCATGATGTAAAAAACATTTCTAGGCCATGAGTAATTCTGTGCACAAAGGCTGAGAGAGCTCCTTTGAGTTTTTCCCAGTTGTTTTATGTTAGCGTCTGTTATCAAGCCTTGTATTGTGGTATTTGAGGTTTTCCCATATCTAAACCTTTGGCCAGTCATTAATTCAAGTCAACTTTTGGGATGCAATTAAGAGTACCCTGAAAATTATCTAGTTTATGTTTCTGGAATAATTTTTGAATTGCTTTACCTTTGGAGAGGGAGGAAGGAAAACATCATCAACAAATTGTCTTGTAAATTGTGGCTTTGGTGTACGTGACCATGCATGTTGTCAAGTGGCTGCTGAGATTTGTCCTTCATAAGAAACATTTAGAGGAAATGAAAAATTCCCTATTAAGAACATGTCTTATTAAAAAGACAGGATGGGAAATCCAGAACTTGGTGCGTAAAGAGCATGCTTCTGCTTGAAGATAAGATGAGATCTCACTAGGTTGTTTGAATGGCCTAAAGTCAGTAGCTTGCTTTGCTGGAGACTTGATGGTGGTGGTATTAGCCAAGTCACTCAGCTGGAGCATCTCCCGCACTCCCACTTTGCCCAGGTTAGGTGGTGGGATGCTGAGGCTGGACCCTTTAGACAGTGGAGAGAGAAGGATCTTTGCTCCTCATGTATAATGAAGTGGCATGAATTTCATCCTCTCAGTCTCTTCATGTGTCCCTCTCTCATCTCCAAAACAAGGGTTGCACCATTCCCTCACCTTGTAGGACAAAAGCATTGCAAATGGAGAGATCCTAAAGAGATGGTGGTAATGGAGACCACATCTCTAGCCTGGCTAGAAGTAATTGTTTGGTATTTTTAGATGCTGTGAGACCATTACTGTTTTCAGGCTGGGGTTTCCTCAAGAAAACTGTTAGACTATATATATATATATAAAAAGGGGGACTTCTAATTGCTCAAATTTCACTTCAGCTCTTTTAAAAAACAGATAGTCAGGAATTTCCACAGCTGCAAGGTGGAGCACAGCAAACGTTAACAGTGCCAGTAGCGTTGCATGGCCATCTGGAAGAGGAGAATAGAGCCCAATCCCCTACAAACACTGCACCGAGCCTCAGGCTCAGTGGAAAGGTGAAAAATAATGATGCTCCAAAGAGGAGAAACTGCTGATGCATGATGCTTGGAAATCTGGAAGAGTCCAAAAAGGGAGCTGAAAATACCCCCCAAAAATGACTATCTGTGGCTTGAATGAAATAGTGTCCGATCAGCATTCAGAAACCGCTGAATTGAGGCCGTTCCAATACTGGCATTTTCCAGACTGCCTGCCAGTCGGATGCAGAGGAGAACACGTGTAGAGCGTCTGCGGTCTCAGTGCTCAAAAGAAGGGAACGCGAGCTGGAAATAAAGCCCAGTAAGAAGGCCCAGTAGAAAAAAAAAACCCTACTTTTTTCTCACAGTGAGGAAGAGAGGGAGTGTTGGGGTTAGAGGGAGATGATCACATGGCTGCGGTCTGTGAGCACCTCTTTTAATGAGCTGCACCAGCAATAAATAGCACATGCTTTGGTCCCTGATGAATTTTAAGTATTTTTTGAATGCTCTTAACAGACAATTCATGCTTTTATGGTGATGTCAGAACTGCACTTTGTGTCCCTGACTTCTGCTGTAGTCATTTTGGAGATGTGCTTGTCCTTTGCTGATGCTACCTGGAGTGGTTGAGCTTGAGGAATCACTGGATAGTACTCACATTTATTTTGCCTTTGTCTCCGAGAGCTGGAGTGAGTGCCTAAAAGGCCTTCTCCTCCCCTGCATTCACAGCTGCTAAAAAGGTGCCTTTCTTCCCAAAGCAATAAGAAAAAAAAAAAATCCTGCCATCTGCCATGACCCTGCCTTCTTCTAACTGTAATGAGTTTTGGGTCTTCTCCAAAAAACAGTTTCTCAGCGATCACAACTGGATGGCAGCTGTGCTGGCTGGAAGGATCCAGCCCCAGGTAGCGCCATGGAGAGGAGTTGTCGTTCTCTGACGCTGCTCAGCTGCTTCTGTTCCTCATCCAAGAGCTGGTGGGACGGAAGAGGAGCAGATGTTGCACCCAAGCAGCACGATGATGACGCAAGCCATTGGCGTTTGAGCATATGGTAGGTGAAATATGCTTGGGATCCTGGCTTCAAGTTGGCATGGCTGGTATGGTTTGGTTTATACCTTATGTTTTCTCAAGTGCTTTTGGAAGGACAAGCAGGAGAAGAAACAGGTGGTTGGGTGTGGGGAGAGCTCTAGCAGCCGTGGATGTCACCCACAGCCACTGAAGGTGGTGAGGACCTCAGTGTGGAGAAGCAGCAGGGAAGAGCTAAGAACAGGATAGCACATAAACACCAGATAAATCTGAAAGAATAATGTCCAAGTGGCCTCACTGCTTGGTCAGGGACAGTTATGAGGCTCACAGTGTGTCCATGCCCACCATGTGGTATGGGTGTGACGGGTATCCTCACCACAAAACCCCAGTTACTGCTTTGGCAGGGGTGAGTGCTAAATCAGTCTGGGGGGGTTTGGGTTCCTAGCTTCAAATTACACATTGTGTTGAGGCAAAGGGTGAATGCCACAGCTGCTGAAAGCTGGTCTTGTCCTGTTGGGATCAGTGATATTGTCCCAGGTTCCAGCAGCAAAGGACCTTGCCTAAAGGTAACTTCAGTATAAATCCCAAATAACATTGTCTGCTGGTTGCACGAAGGGATCACAGGGCTGGATTTCTGTTACAACTGAGGCCTGATTATCCTCTTTCCTATGTTCATGAAACTCCACCGACTTCAGCAGAGCCATTCCTGGAGCTCCTGTGTGAGACTGAAAGGAGATTAAGTGCCCAGCAGTGCCTCCCATTCCTCCTGTGTCTTGCACCTTTGTTAAGAACTTGCATTTCAAACCATTTTAGCCGGTGGGAGGCAAATCAAAGCTGTTAGGTTTTAGCTGGTGACAATGGTGGGGTGCTGCGTGGTGTGCCCAGCCCCTTGCCTTTGTGCAACGTTTGCTCAGCAGTGATTCTTGCCTTTATTTCATTTGCTTCTGCATCTGCATTTGTAACCGTTCTTTTTTTTCAAGTTAAGTTTCTGACTGGTGACTCATTAGGAGTAAATAGGCAAAAGGATATTGACTTTACACCTACTAATTTGGGGGTGCTAACAAGCAAATGTAAGAGCTGTGTAGTCACCGGGTAAATCGTTCCACCTGGGAGGACTGGAGGAGGGAAGATAAAAAGCACTGCAAAGAAATGGCACTTTTGTTTCTGGCTGCTGGCCTTGGTTGTTCTTACAGCCATAATGAGCCTGGGTGAACATTTGATGGTCACTGTGGCTGTAACCTGGTTTGAGCTTTGCCAGGATTTTCTAGTGCTGGAACTATTAGACCTGTGTGGGTGCAAGAAGAAGATGAGATCCTAATTAGACAATGCTAAATATATTTGCTGAGAAATGAGGTGCCCTTTATGGCAGCTGGTGGAACAAACCCTTTTTCCTGCAGCATAAGGGAGTGCAGGGCTGGTGGTGGATGAGTCAGGATGTGTGTGTGCTGCGCTCTAAAGGGGAGTCAGAGACATACAGTAGCTTTAATATAGCTTGTATAGGTACTGACAGCAGCAGACAGCTGTGGTGTGGGGTGCCCATTAGGCACATGTGAAACCGTGTGGCTCTCTGGACTGTGGCTGCAGGGACAGCAGAGGCTTATGGGCATCGCCATGGGCAGCTCACTCCTGCTGAAGTCTGTTCTCAGTTTCGCTGGTGCTGGGGCCCAAGTCAGCTGCAGATGTGCCTCTCCTCCTTCAGCTGCATCTCTGACACAGTGAGCCCACACCTTAGGTGTGCTTAAACCAGGACAAGGATGTCCGCTTTCTCAGGAAGAGCGACCTGTTGCAGGGTAGCTGGAGCACAGCTAAGGAGTGATGGTCTCTAGCCCTGATGGTCCTGCTCTGAGCGGAGGGTTGAGCTGGATGACCTCTGGAGAGCCTTCCTAGCCTAAGTTATTTTGTGATTTGGTGGGTGTCTTCCAACACTGGCTGTCAGAACAGAACTGGCAGCTAAAGTCATCGGTGATCCGTTGCTTTGAAGACAGGGGTTCTCTTTGGGATGCAGTCAGTGGCACTGTTAGGAAGTGTCTTTTTGTGGTTTGTCCCTTCCTTTTCTCCTTCTCAGTTTTGTGTTGAGATTTTAAAGAGTTTATATTATTACAAAAATTGAATGTAGGCCAAGTTTTCCATTCTACCACTGTAATCCTTTGGCCTTTTCCCTCAGCTTGGGGTGACCTGCTTACCATCTGCACGGGGTATACGAACTGTAGTTCATCTTAAGAGGTGTATGTTGTGGAGTGGAGAGGCACATTTTATACCAGGGCAATAAACAGTTATTGTCTCGACTCCTTTCTGGACACAAATTCTGGTTTACTCTGTACTTCGAATGGAAGGAAGGAGTCCCCAGTCCTGGTGTATCCTATGTCAGGCTCCTTTCCACTGGTTCCTCCCTCCTCCTCAGTGCCTGACCTGGCTGCAGCCAATATCTGTCTCTCTGCAGGAGGAATCTGAGGAAACACAGCAAACTTCAGCTCCCGAGGTTAATTTGTTGTGCTCTGTAACAGCAAACTGTGTTGAACTAATTGACAACCAGCTTTAAACGTACCCCAGTCAAGCAAATACATTGATTTATTTTTTCCTCTCTTACTGAGTGTTAAGCGGCTTCCAGCTTGGTTTCCTCCCCAAGAACTGGATAACTCGTCTATTGTGTAGTAAAACTGATGGGCAGTTTTGACCTCTATACAATCCTTTTAGTATGTTGAGGGAGGAAGGAGTTTCTTATACTCCTATGAATGTTTGACCGTTTAAAGAAAAGCAAAACAAAAAAAAGCTCAACCCAAAACACTCAACAACAAAAGATGATCCATTTTCTCTGGATGTCTTTGAAAGAAGCTTAGTTTAGAGACAGACTGGAGAGAAAGGCTATTGATTTTGTTTGACCTCCAAACAGACTGCGGTCAGTATATTTTCCCTCTTGGAAGTGGTTCAGGGCTCTGAATTTCCATGTCAGTGTTTGTATTCTGAAGCGCACTGGAGCTTTTGCTGCTTCTCCAATAAGTAGCAAGCTGTAGGGAAAGGTAATGCTGGGATATATGCATTTCCCCCTGGATCTGCCCTTCTTTCCTTTTTTCTTTCCTGTATGACATGGCCATGCTGCTGATTAAGCATTTACAAGACCTTTTCACCGAACGTTGCACAGGTTTAGTGGCTTAAACCGGGACTACAAGCAGCAGCTTTGTAATCCCCATCTTGCTTTTTCCAGTGCTGAGCAGGGTCCTTTCCCAGCTTTCTGCCTGCACCAGCACCCCTTGTTGTGCCTGGCGCAAGGAGAGACAGTAATGAACCCCCTCTCTCTGCCCTGATGGTTTTCCACCTCTACCCAGGAAAGCCTCCATGATTTGCACTTAGTCTCCTGCAGTGGAACATAATATTCTGTTTGGTGACTCCCGTAGTACTGGGAGCGCTCTGCTAAGTACAGATTTGCATAGTTTCATAGAAGTTCTTGTTTAATGGCTTATGACAACTGATGTGCTTGTTCTCTGGTGATAGCCTATCAAAGAGTGGCTTCCAGGGATGGAAATACCCATAGGATCTGTTGATTGTCAGGTTTCTAAAGAAACTTCTCAGAGCTCCTTTGAGATGAGCGGTACCGGTGGGCCTCTCTCCATGCCGAGGTGTTGACTGCATTATCTCCTGCTAATTTAACAGTAATGCTTCACACGGTGTGATTTTGGTCTGTGTGCAGCCGCCTGCTTTGCGGCAAATCCAACACAGCAACTTTGCTGCTGTTGGCACATCAAAGAGCAGCCTGATAAACCCGCTATGGTGTAATCGAGCTGTAGGCAGAGGGTCGCTGTTGTTGGATACCAGTTTCTGAGCTCCCCTGTTGGCTTTGGCAGCATGAGCTTTGTTTCTAAACCTCGTGGACAGATGTTCCTCTTGGTCCTAATGCTGACACCTTACTTCACAGAAGGGGTTGGTCCTCACTGCCAATGCCAGCCTCATGTCTGCCTCCAGCTGTGTATTAGGTCAGGGCAGAGGCTGCTGGTACGGGCGTGTGAGAGCCTGAGGAATATGTGGTCTGCTGACAATTATACAGCATCAGTTTCTAACTTAAGCATTTAATTTCTCAAAGAGCTATATCCCACTGCATCCCTAAAAATAATGGAGGGGGGGAAGATGTATTTGTGCAGCCTGTGCCAAGTCAAGCTGAGCTTGCAGCCTGTGTTTCGTGTGTAACTCCAGTGATTCCCCGGAGCAGGACTTTAAGGTTCCCCAGAACCTTTTCTTGCTGTCTTTAACCCAACCCCCCCCTCTCCCTACATCTGAGTATTGAATTACGTTAACCATTTGCAAATGGCTCAGCGAACACCTCCAGAAGGGTGAGAGAGACCTGTAACTGTTAAACTTCTGCATAAACACGAAGGTGAGGAGCTGACGGAGGGAGATTGTGGGAGGTCATGGACTCATTCCCAGTCTCCAGGCAGGGCATGAGCCTGCCCAAAACTGCCCAGCAGAGCCCAGCGCTGGTCACCCTGCACATCCCCATGGCTGGAGCTGATGGAGGTGGGTCCCACACCTGAGTGGTGCCTGCTATGAGTACCCAGCTATGTTGGGTACTCATATCTACCCTGGGTACCAGTGCTACTAATTAACCCTCAGCTCCAGCTGCCCAGGCCTGCGTGGTGACTGGTCCCCCCATTTGCACTGGGCCATTGGACAGAGGGGCTGCCATGCTGTCTGGAACAATTTAGTAATACTTTTTACTAATACAGCCGTACCATTCATCAACCTGCTACTTGTCTCGGGAGTGAGTAGTCCTGGGCTTACAGTCTGAGCACAGACTGGGCTGTTTAGGTATCACCCACCTCAAGGTTATCATGGAGTTTTGTTAAGTAATAAATAGAAAGTTTTGCCAGAGCCCTGAGCAGCAGGTGATGTATCAGTAAAACCTGTTATGGGCAGTGTAGGTGCTCACTGGGCAAGCAGTGATGCTGTATGTAGTCCTATTGCAATGGCTTCCATAGGTGGTCGCCAGTACATTGTGATGGTGGATCAGGAATATGACAGTTTCTGGTTGATGATCTAAATCAAAAACTAAGCACGTGTAGAAAAGCAAAGATGTCCATTTGTTTTAATTGCTTGTAATCTGTTTCTAAGAGCTGGGTACCAAAATATCCCTTTAATTGTCAAAGGTAATTGTACCTCTTAATTAGCTGGAGAGAAAAATCCCCACAGTCTGAGATCTTGCTATATAAATTATAATTAACCCCTTGGCACTGGAAGTCGAGATTTCCTGCCCCTGAGCATAAATGCAAAACGCATTAGCAGCACTTAACGTCAGGCACTCTCGACCACCACAGCCGAGGGGTCACCTCACCTCGCTACCCCATAAATACTGCTGCTCTCCTAAGGCTGGTAGGAAAATGGCAGGGAAGCCACTAAATACACTGAGGGGAAGCTCTAAATACACCATTTGAGGATGTTTGACCTGCTTTTTTTTTTCCCAGAGCTGCAAATGCCCCAACAGAAAGGAAAACACAACAAAACAAAACAAAAAAAACCCAACCAACACCAAAGCCCAGCGAGGAGACAGCAGCAAGGAGAGGGACGCTTCCTGGCGTGCGGTTTTATTAGCCGACATGGCTGGTTGCTTCGCCATGAGAATGGCTCTCGGCGCTCCCGCCTCGCACACCTCCAGCGAAATCATTGTCTGGTGCCAGACACACTTGGCTGTGCCTGTTGTATGCGGAGCGCGACAGGCAGGGGCCGTCGGCCACCCACTGCTGTCATTCACCAACATCCTGCTTTTTTGTCTCCTTTTCATTCGTGCCTGTTGGGGGATGAGCTTTAACTCTTCACACCGGAGGTGGACCTGCCATGAAGCACCAGGTCAGGGCAGCTGGAGGCAGGGAGGAGGAGGAGGGCAGTGTGGCAGCGGCTGTGGGGAGGCTGGAGGCTGGCTGTAGCCTGCTTGCACCTGCAGCTTTTCCCTTCCTGCTCCCCTCATCCGCAAAGGGGCTCTGCTCACTTTACGACCTTGGTGGAGGGCCAGGCCAGGTGGACACCTGGATTTAGGGAAGGCCATTTGCTTTCCCCACCAGGAGCTTTCACAGAAGCTCCTTAGTTCATGTTAGCTGTCCGTTTTGCCTTTGGGGTTCTGGATGGAGAAATGGCTCTTCCACCGTGGGTTAGTTCCAGGGTGGCTGCAACTCTGTGCTTGGCTATAAAGCCCTTGCAGATCCCTGGAACCTTGCCAGGTCTCTGAGCAACCTGCTCTAGTTGCAGATGTCCCTGCTCACTGCAGGGGGGTTGAACTAGACAACCTTTAAAGGTCCTTTCCCAGCCAAAATATTCTATGATTCTATAAGGTGGTGTTTACCAAGAGCTGTCTCTTGCCCCATGGGTTGTGTGGCCTCTCCTCAGGCTCCTTTGTGCCAGTTGCTCTGGTGATGAGGGGTGTTGTGGACAACGGCAGTTCCTCCTGCTCAGCAAGGGCCAGCTGAGCTCGGGTGGTGGCAGCAAGTGTGGTGACTTTACTGCTTTGGCAGGTTTCTAAGGCAGCTTCATCCTCCCATGGCAAAGGTGAGGGGCGGCCCTGCTCCTCAGGCTTGGCACAGAGATGTGTCCATCGGGACTGCTTGTAAATATTTCAAGTCTGATATATATAAATAGCAGTGTGCAATTTTCTTCTTCTGTTTGCTCCAAAGATTGTAGAGGGAGAGTAACGAGGTGTCCTGGGGGGGGGGAGGGATGTGCTCATTGTCCATGGGTTAGCAAGTGCTGGAAGGAGGGTTTGTCCTTCAGGTTTGGTCCTTTGTCTGTATGTCTGAAGGAAAAGTGAATTATGTGCTGATTAAAGATCTGGCCAAAGAGGCCTCCAAGCTAAATGAGTTCTGTCTATCTGTGTTAGGGTGGGTACAGGCTGAACACCTACAGCAGCAGTGTCACATACCAGTGTGACACCCACCACCTCAAGGGACTATCTCTTGGACAGGTCCACAGGGGCACCACCTCCAGGGTGGTGAACAGAGGAAGGATGTTCTACTGCATGGAGGAGAGAAAAGGGCTAAGAAAGTTTTGTATGGAAACATGGGCCTGAGTTTGAGCTTTATAGGTGACCTGTGTCTCTAGATAAACTGGGACAAGTAACAAATATAATACAGATTTTATGCTGTCAGTGCTGATTTTTTAAACCCAGAATACTTCAAAATAAACTATTAGAGATACTGCCTCTCTTGTTTGCTGCTCTCATTTATAACACCACAGATGAGGACTCGCTTAGTTCTGTATTTGATTTACCTTTTTTTATTTAAGATTTAACACGTGATCTTTTCTTATTCCAAACATGGTTTGAATGCAGAATTATAGCTGAGATTTTAATGTACCTTTATTAAAATATAAAACTAATTTTACAGTTCTGACAGGTCTTATTTAAATATCCAGTGCCAGATGCCTTTTGTCCCAAATGAGTCTAGAGAAAAAAAAAACCAAAACCCACAAACCCAAACACATAAAAAAACCAAACCAACCAAACAAAAAAATCCCCAAACAAACAAACAAACCCCCAAAACAACACAAAAAAAAACCCCAACCAAAAAAAACCCCCAAACCACCAACCTTTAAAACTACTCATGCAATTACAATGCAGTAAAAGGCAAGTAAATAGTCTTACCTATGCTGTGGACTGGGGGTAGTAGTTTAAGAAATCCATTTCCAAAACTTAATATGTGAAACTAAAGGTGCTAAAGGCAGAGTTAATGTGCTATCTGGTTTTTTTTTTTTTTAATGTTATTTCTGTTGCTGCTGCTCTGAGAATAGTTGAAAGAATTGTGCTGTGTCTGTGGGTAGAAACCTTTTCAAAAGGACCGATGCAGAGGACCCTCCTCCAATGTGCTTCAGCTGAAGGACTCACTTTGGCTGCAGTTGATTTCAGAGGATGTATGCCCCTGGTGCTGCTCTAGGAGAGGTCCACCTCTTTCAACCCTTAACCAAAAATAGTCCCACTCTCATATTCTTATCCAAGAGTGACAATTTTCTATGCTTCATTTAACGATACATTATCTTTTATATGGCAAAAATGAGCTTCAGCAGCACAAACATTAAAACATAGATATCTTTGAAATTTTGTGTCCATTTGTAAGAGCAGATCCTGCTTAAAATCTTAAACATAGAGGAATTTTCCCTGTGTGCCAGAACATGTTTTTTTCTGGTACGTTGTGCTGCTGCCTCTGCACCTCTGGGTTCCAGAGCCACAAGAATCCCATTGAAAACACTGGAGCATCCTGCAACTTTATTTTCAGCATATTTTTTTACTTTCTGGAAGAAGGGAAAGTTGCAATGTGCCCCTTTGAGAAAATGTAGTGGGCATGCTTATAGTCCTATCCGTAAAATTAATTGTCTTAATTTCAACTTTTGCTGACACAGAATAAGAAACCTGCTCGGTAGCACTTAAAATCTTTGTATTTCAGGCACGGTTGATAATCTTAATTCAACTAACTGCAAATGCTTTATGCATTTCTCCTGATTAGCTCCTTTTTGGAGCACTCACAAAGACAACAGTGGAACCTGGATGGACTAGGTTTTGGAGTATGTGAAATCATCGTGGTGTTTGCATACGGGAGAGATTTATGTGCTTGGGACTCCTCCGTAAGAGGATATGGTGGTGTTAACATCACACCTACTTCATTGCTGAGGATGAGCAGCCAACCACTGGGTTGCCCAAGAGAGGTGGGTGAAGGCTTCAGAGTAATTGTGGTCTGTCCTGTGCTTCTGGCCACAAATAAAGCAGCTTCAGAGAAGCAAGAGCACATGGGCTTCCCACAGTTGTCATTCTCCGCTTATTGTTATTTTTGTGTACATCAGTATTTTTATTGGGTTCAGCTGAGACTGGGAACAAGAGAGTCAAAATAACTTCAGCAGGGTTTGTTCTTGTGGTAATTCTAACCCTTTGTGGACAGGAAAGGTTCGTGCTATTTCCAGACCCAAGATACTCCAGTGCGTTGGATGGGTTTCAGCTAGGCGTGCAGGGCCAGGTTCTGAGGTCCTTGTCTGTTGGGCTTGACTATGTCAGTAGGAGTTTATTCAAATGAAAATGATCAAAGACATCAGGGTTTGGCCCTTTATTTTTCATTTTAGGTGCTTTTTCAAGCATAACAGAGCTTCTGAACTTTTCTGAGGCTCATCCTTCACTAATTCCAGACTCGGAGCCTGGCAGCTTGTCAAGCAGTTTTCCTGCCTCTGTAGAAATACTGTCCACTTGAGCTGTGTTTGGAGGCAGCAAGACACCCTGGTGAGATAGAGGAATTTCTGTGCTAACATTTTTAACGTTGCTCTTTCCAGGCCTACTTCTTAGTCATTGCGAGTTTGCAGGTGGCAAAGTTCAACGCAGAATTTGTTCACTGCCGCTCCCCGCCCAGGCGTTCTTAAAACACACAACCTATGGCCTCCAGTTTTACTGAGTCTTGTCTAAATAAGCTTATTCACCATCACTGAAGTAACTGCCAAAATATTTTTAGTGTCTCTTATGGTGAATTATGTATAAAACATCTGCAAGAGGCCAAGTCTGATTCCCCACTGCTTAATCCTGGTTTGGGTTTTTTTTTTTTTTTTACATCTAAAAATGGGTGCAAATGGCTCTGTGTCAGAATGACAGTATTTTACGTTCATTTTTCATGTGGGTGAATGATGACCAGCCTCTGGGTAGTGCCGGCTTGGGCCAGTAATATGGTCCTCTTATGTGAGGACCGCATGAAGATTATTTTTTGTTTATTTTTCACAGAATCACAAAAGGGATTTATTAAATTTTTATTTAAATTGGGCAAAATCTTTAGGACCTACCTTGGTATTTATTCTGGTCTTACATTAGCTAAACTATCAAACAGTTCTTATGTGCACGGACTGATAAAAGACCTCAAATTAGTGAGTTTTAATTCAAGTTTCTCCCAAGATGTGGTGAATAGAGTTAGTTTATAGAGACTGTATCTAGAAGCTTTGTCATACATTAGGAGCCTGGGCAGTCCCGAGAAGAGTGCTACTTTGTTTCAGAATCTCCTTTTTTTCCTTGATATTGCCATTCTGGTATAAGCAACACATCTCCTACAGCGTGGGGAGGTAGGTTCTCCTGAGGTGGTCCCCAAGATGCTCGTGGAACACCAGCAGCTCAGCATTGTGCCCTGGGAATGTTTTGTCAGACACTGCTGAACTGGTAATGGAATTTTTTTGGTGGGCTCTCCCTACGTGTGAGACCACTGTAATAGTGTGACAGTCTTAAACAGCAGAGGTTTCACCAGTGTGCAAGTGATATTTTATTACCCAACAACCTCAGTATGCACCTGCCATGGTTTAAGTGCTGCAGCAGTGCATCATGCTCCCACATCTGTCCTGGGCTGGGTACTTAGGCTGGTGTGGTTGGCACCAGCGTGGATATTTCTGCACGTCTTGGCCTCACGTCATGTAGATGTACCCAGTGAGCACAGAGGGGTTAGCTCAGCATCCTGGAAATGGGACAGGATGTCCTTGGGATGCCTTCTTGGTGTTAGATGGTTGGTTGCAGATGAGAGCACCTTGAAAGCATCTCCCTGAAGCTCTTCTCAGCTAGTGCAGAGGTGAAGCACAGAGGAAGGTGTCTCAGAGTGCAGCAGGAAGGGGAATGTTGGCCCTTGTTTCTCTGTTAAAAGTGCTGTGATCCTGCACTTCCCTCCATCACATCAATCCGTTGGGGTGGCTGCAGGTGAGCAGGGTGAGGAGACAGCCCTGTGGCAGGTTGGGGAGGGAGAAGCTTGCACTTCCATGTCCAAAGCCATGCTCCCAGTGTGTCTGACCATGCAGCCAGTGTCAGAGGTGGGACCCTGAACCCATGCAGGGGCCTTTACCAGCACTCGAGGGACTTCCGATGTGGGAGAAGTCCTTTGTGTGAAAGTATTTGCAGGATCAGGTTGCTGCAGTGTAAGTGCCTTTGAGGTCTTTGCTGCATTATAGATTTTCTTCTGATGTCTCCCATGCAAATATTTAACCTGTCTGGTTCCTGAGAGCTACTGAGGCTGTTACACGGGTGGCAGGTTGTCTCTGCAACCTTTCCTTTGTTCATGCAGAGCCCTTGGTCCTGCTACTCTTCCCACTCCAAAATTGGGCAGGGAAAAGTGCTGCAAGGGACTTGGCACTTGGCCTGTATTAATGTGTTGGTGTTCTCAGGGGTTTATTCGCTCCAAATCATGTCTTTTTTCCTAACTGTATCAGCTGACCTAGTGAAAAATACAATGTTTAAATGAAAACCTCATTTAGAGCAACAGCATTTTGAACAGCTGGGGTTAGGATGGGGCATGCTGCTCCCTGTGCAGTCCCCCTGCTCTGACCCTGGCCAGTTTTCTTGCCCATGCAAAGTGGTACCTTATAAAAGAAAATACCTGGAGCTTGGATCTTGGATCTTGGAGCTGCTCTTACTCCTCCTCCTTACAACCATCCCTTTTAATAATTTGACATACATATCCTATGCTTGCTCAAGACAGTCTGGATGAGGTAATTGCAGTGGTATGTGGGTCAGAGCTCTGCCCTCCTGAGCACCAGCCTTATTGATTTTGGTGGTTACTCCTGATTTCACCTGAATAATTGAGAAGGGAGTTGGGTTCTATGGGTAATAACTGTTTTAAATGGTACACTTTTGAAGGAATATATAAGCGTGCCAACAAAACTCGAAGATGCAGCCTAGATTCCCTCACTTATTCAGAGCCTGCAGGCTTTATTAGACCCTCCAGACTATACTTAATTTTAGTGTTATTCCCTTGTCATTACATCATTAATGTGAAGTGGAGACAGGGTCATTCTCTTCTGTGTTGTGGTCATGTAAGGGATTCACTTGGTTTTGGTAGTGCGTAGGCTGTGTTTGTACACGTTTTTCAGCACCTTTGGGCATGCTGCGGTTCATGCTGGAAGATTCAGTCATGCCAGAGAGTAAACGTTACTCTCCCATCAAATGCGATATATACTGTGAGGTATGGAAATGTGCTTTGTCTCTGTCCATAGCACCAGAGTAATGACATTGGAAAGCTGCTCTCCCCCATAGACACTGTGGTCCTAGCCGCGATGTATCTGTGCATCCTTCCTCTTCATTAACAGGCAGTAGTTTCAATTGCCAGGAAAAGTTTTCCCGACTTACTGCATCCAGCTCTGGAGCCCCCAACACGAGAAGGACATGGACCTATTGGAGTGGGTCCAGTAGAGTCCACAACAATGATCAGAGGGCTGGAAACCCTCTGCTGTGAGGACAGGCTGAGAGAGTTGGGGTTGTTCAGCCTGGAGGAAGCTCCAGGGAGGCCATCTTGTGGCCTTTGAGGACCTAAAGGGGGCCTACCAGAAAGCTGGGGAGGGACTTTTTACAAGGACTTGTTGTGACGGGATGAGGGGTGATGGCCTCAAACTGGAAGAGGGGAGATTTTATTAGAAATTAGGAAGAAATTCTTCACCCTGAGGGTGGTGAGATACCGGAACATGTTGCCCAGAGAAGCTGTGGTTGCTCCATCACTGGGTGTGTTCAAGGAGAGGTTGGATGGGGCTTTGAGCAACCTGGTCTAGCGGGAGGTGTCTCTGCCTATGGCAGGGGGCTTGGAACTGGATGATCTTTATGGTCCCTTCCAACCCAAACCTTTCTATGATGACTTTGTAATTTCATCAGGAAAAAAAAAAGTACAACAAAAGCAACAAAATCTTGGTCCCCTCTGTTTTAGCTGACCTGCTGCAAGATGCAGTTAAGTGGCTGTAGTTTCATTCTCTGTGGTTCCTTTTACAGGATTTACCTAAAGAAAAAAAAAAAAAGAAAACAAACCCCACAAACAAAACCCAGGGGTGAATAGACTTGAAGTACCCAGTTTGAGGTCTGTTCTGCACCTTCCTTGAGTTTTCTCTATCTCTATTTATCTGAAACTGGTTGACAGAGTTTTGTGATAGGTGCACATAAACCTTACACTTCTCAGGTCCCCTCTTTTTTTTTTCCCCAGGCTTTTCTGGCTTCTGTCCTCCCACTCCCAGAAAATATTTGAAAGAGAATTTGGCATATTTTCTGCCACCTTCACCTATCTCCTTGACTTCATGTTTTCTTAGCTGGAAGATAGCTTTTCAACAGATATATGTAATCCTTTTTACCTAGACATGTGAGGAATTCCAGTCTCTTCCAGTGGGAGTTTTCAGGAAGGTTTAGGTTAAATGGGCCAATAAGGCAAAAGCATGTAGCAGAAGATCTCATCCTCTAAAGACATCTTTTCTCTTTCTCTCTTCCCCCTCCCCCCAAAATATATCAGAACATCTAGCTGTCAAAGAATTTAAACAATAATACCTGATATGAAGGCTAGAGTAAAGGGCTTTTGGAAATAAAGACCTTAATCTCTCTACAATGTGTCCAGAGATTAATGGAACTGGAAGTCAGGTGTCCTGAGCAGCAGAGTGCTGTGGGGACACTGCTCCAGCTTGGTGGGACTTAGTTCACCTGAGGTCTCAATAGAAATTATCTTGGATTTTCCCCAGCACTTTCATTGTGGCCATAGCACCTTTATCATAGGGAGAAGACATCAAGCCAAGTGCAGTTTACATTAAATTCTGTTGGTGGTGGCTGAGCTTTTCTCCTGCTGTGAGTGAGTGGGGTGAGAGACCTCAGCAGCCCCTTCTGCTGGGCCTGCCTCCATCCCCCAGAAACTCCTGTTGCAGTGTTCAGGGCTGGGATTCATCCCAGCTGATTTTAGCCAATTAGATGTGTTGTCCAAGGTGCCTCTCGAGGCTCCTGAGAGGATTTAGAGTGACGCTTGTTGGAAAAAGGAGAATCAGCTGTAAAAGGTGCCTTAGGCTGGGAACCAACTGGGTTATGAACCCAGCCCTAAAGCCATGCTGATCCCTCTTGTATGAAAGGAGATTAAGGGCCCCTAGAAATAAGAACGTGTTTCCAACATCTTAAGACTCATTTTTTTTCAGAAGTTGGTACCTAAGGGTGGCCTTAGCCTGTACTTTGGAAGCTAGGGTCACAGTGGGGAGCAGACAACATCGGCTGAACCTTCTTCCCCCTGCTCCCCACTGCTAGACACTGGGTGCAGAATGATGAGCTGGGGCTCACAAGCCTTCTCGGGATGCTGCGGGATGTATGCTGGTGTATTTATTGCTGGCGACTGTTGCACTGGATGCTTGCCCATCCGCTGCTGCTGCTTGGTCCATGCTGTGGCACTAGCCCAGGAGGGATCTCAGTGACTGTGTAACCTTTGCAGCCCACAGGAAAGGTCGCTTCCATTTAGTTCCAAATTATGACATTATTAGATCTTTAAACTTTATTTAAATTCTTTATTTAAAAAGCAGGAGGAAGGTATCATATTTTAATTAGTAGCGGTGTCAAAGGAGACCTAGATTAATTATTTGAAATCACTCCTTCCAGATGGTTTTAATTTTCACAGCAGGGAACCGGCATCTTTTTAAGGTGATATTTTTCAAATTAAAATCAGCTTGGATATTACTCATACTGGCTGCAGAGCAAGGGGGTGGGGAACGCGAGCTAGAGTGGCCCCATGGTTGCCCATCTGAGCGCGGGCTGCCACTGGGGTCCTGTTGCCAACTGTCCATTGGGACTGCAGCTCATGGCTCTCAGGTTGGGGAGGGTTTTATCAGCATTAGCTCCTACTTTGGCTGGCCTAAAGTGGTACCTGATATTCAGCATTTTTTGTAGCATCTTTAGTCACAGCACTGAGACTGGAATGGATGGGGAATGCCTTTCAGCCTAGACAGGAACTTGCCACATCCTGTTCTTGTATGTGTGCAAGCTGTGGAGCCCTCGCTTGACCCCTTTGGTGGGTGGCTCTGGGTCCGATTGCATGCCTGGGTGGATTCAACACTGCAGATCTGTGGGTGACTCCTTGGTGCTCTGGGTGTTGGCTGTGGTTCTTGGGCCAGTCTTTGGGACTGCTTGTGCTGGCTCCATGCTTCCCTCATGCATGGGCTGCTGCTCTCCCCTGCTCAGGTTGACTGTTAGTCTTCTGCTCACACAAGGGGAGGACCTTTCACAATCACCTCTTTCAAGGTAGTCAATACCTTTGGCTATTCCCTTGTCTGTTAATGCCGTATTGCATCTGAGCAGCCTCCCTGAACTTATTGGAGCGCCACATTATATGCCGTGTTAATCAGCCTCTTCTTGAAGACCTGTTTTTGACCCTGTGCCATCCTCTCCCATCCTGACTTAGCTCATCTTGGTACCCTTACTATGATGCAATATTTCAAGTTCATGTGGCACTTCCTCGCTTAAGTGATCACTGGTTCAATACCACTTTAGAAGGTGTGGAGACAAAGCCTGCAGCACCTGGTTGTTGCTTGCAAGCTGCTCTCCATCACAAATACCCCAAGACAGGGTGGGTTTCTGAAAGACTTAGATAAATATCCATATTTATGTGTGATATCCATATTTATTTGTGATTACAAGTAATATTCTGCTGTAATACAGGCATTATCCCACTGGCTGTCAGAAAGAAATTATTCTTTAAGTATCCCCTGCGATAGCAGGTTTGAGAAATATATCTAAATAAATGTAAGAAGCTAGTAACTGGAAAACCCTGAGCTTGCATATATGACTGAGCTGCAAAGGGAAAACTCCGTTTAGGGCCCTTGTGAGTTAAAGGTTTGTGATATTTGCAGTCCTGCAGAAGCCAAAAGCTGACTTTACAAGTGGGAAAAATATTAATGTGTTTAAATGAAACAAACTCCTATTTCTATCCCCATGGTAAACCCTTACGGTGAATGTATTTGCTCTTAGAGGGTTTTAAAGTTTGAAATATGAATGCCAAAAAGAATGTGACTTCTTGCAGCACAGATCAAACAGTCTCCAGAGTTTGGCAAAAGCTGTGTTGCTATGGTACAGCTCGGGTCTTACAAGCATGAGTATTTCCAGAGCAGGACCATGGATTTACACTTGCTGACACTTACACATTCTTGCATTGTGTTTCGACCATGTCTCCTTTCTCCCCCTCTCTATCAGAGATGGATCTGAACCAAAATTTCCAATCTGCCTGTTCCTACCTCTCCAGGGAAATTCCTGGAATCTGAACCTCGAGCATGATTGGAATTTGTGTTTAGAGCAGAGACAGGGTAAAGCGCTGGATTTGGACGTGTCTAGGTTTTCAGATGATGCTGGCATGCCACATGTATGGGTGGCAGCTCTGTGACTTCTGCAAAGAGAGTTGTGTCAGGGCAGGTGGTTTATGAAGGTGCAGCAGAAATCTGTTCTCTACCGTGGCTCCTGGCAATGCTGCAAACCAACTCTGGGCCCAATAAATGTGTGAGACACTATGAGATTTGCCATATATCTCTCAGCTAGAGCAGGAGCCATGGACCCGCACTGCTAGAAATCAGTTAGACACCTCCTGGGAACACAGCTAGACACACAGAGTATGTCTGCAGGGTGGATGTTCATCAGACAGAACAAGCAGCACCTAAGTTATCCCCTGCTAGCAGTTGTGCTGACCTTCAGGAGATCACTACAATGTTTCGCACCATGAGCTTGTGGCTGGAGCACTTCTGTGCGGTGTTTGAGGGCTGCTGGCTGCACGGAAAGGATTTTCATCTTGTCACTCTAATCTTTTATCTTTATGAGAATAAAATCCATATTCTTACCTGCGAAGAACCCTCCTGCAGTGTGAGGGAGAACATTATAATTGAGCTTGGTGGGTTGGTGGGGTCAGTGTGGACAGGGGCGGTGCACATGTTGTATATGTATAATCTGTGTTAAACTGCCACTAATTCTGGAGTATCCATGTGGGAGTCAGTGGAGATGTGTCAGATTTGCATGTGTGACCAAGCCTGGAGCTCAGCCCCTGGGTGGTTCCTTGGGTTGTTCCCTTGCAGAGCACCCCAGCATGGTGTGGTTCAGGTAGAGGTAATGGGACAATGTGCTGATGAGCTTTGCACACCCTGACTTAATGGGACCACACTGGTAAATGTTTTGTGGTTTTTTTTCTTCTTCCTTTACAAGCCCAGCTTCTAGTGGAAACAGACACTTTTGGCAGTCAAGTCCGGATCAAAGGGAAGGAGACGGACTTCTACCTTTGCATGAATAGGAAAGGCAAGCTAGTGGGGAAGGTAAGTGTTTCCCATTAATTCATTTGTAACATGAGTGTTACCTTTAGCAGCTTCCTCAAGGCTGTAATGATGTGTTCGAGCTTCGCCTGTCAGCCTCAAATGAAAAGCAGGACGGAGGGGATGTGGAGTTTGCAGGGCAGCCCAAGCCCTCCCCCACACCCGTAAAAATCCACCTCTGCTCCCAGCTCTGGGGTTCTCCAGTGATGTTTTGGCTGCGGAGGAGTTTGCACTTTATAGTTGTGTTAAAATGGTGTGAGATGTCATCTCGGCATCCCAGTGTCGTGGCTGCTTCCACAATAACATAATTACTCGTTCTTTCTTTGGAAATTTAAAATAAAAGGGCAAGGGGTACACTGTGCTGGGGAGGCTGGTGCTGGGGAGTTTAGCAACACACGGCTCCTTTCAGTGGTGAGCCAGGGGATGGTATGGCAGAGCTAATACTGGAATCTGAACATCGTACTGGGGCTTGTCCTCACGGTTCTAGCGTTACAGGAATATTTTATTACTTTGGATCCCCACACAATGGAAGCATGTAACAAATTACAGCGCATTCACCCCTCTAGTCTAACTTCTTTGCTGAAGTCATATTTTCTATGTATTAACTTGTTTTTGTAACTTAGGCAGTTCTTCTGTATTGGTGAATTGAGAAGCTTCCTAACAAGGCAGGGACTTGCTCAAAGCTGAAATGTCACCCCCCAAAAAAATAAAATAAAATATCTCAGCCCTCAAAGGCGCCCCTCCTCCACTGCCTGCACTTTGTGCCACCAGAAATTACAATCTGACATCTTTGTGGCTGTGAAAAAGGGAAGCTGAGTTTTGTTTTGAGTCAACACAGTAAAAGCCACGCTCCCAAACACAAACCAGAAAACAGATTGCTCTGATGAAACCTTATTTACTTTTGTGGTCCCGAGAGTGACACTTGCGGGACAAGCGCCTTCCGCGGAGGATCCCTCCTGCCACTTTGGTTTTCCTCATGAGCAGCGCAGCTGCTTCTGCCGAGCCTGGAGTGCTCGCTGGCAGTTGCTGCCGAGCCACTTTGGAGAAGCAGGAGAGTTCAGGATGCTGCTCAAAAATTGTTGGGGACTTGGAAATGGGGAGGATTGGACCAAAGCAGACAGTTCTCTCTGCTTCCTGCACTTACTGCTGCTCTGAATGAGATACCATTGTTCTATCTTGGACAAGGAAATTTGATTTTTAACCATATTTAGGCCTCCCAGGATACTCATGGATGCTTCTTTTGTGCTGAAAACAAACCTGGCCTTTGATTTTTTAAATTTTTTTCTGTGTGCCTTTATTTTCCCTCCTTTAATTGTGATAGTAGCACTTTTTTCCCTGAAATGTTATAATGACAATTCAGTTAATGTTTAAGAGCTGCTGATACCACAGTTATGGGGAAGTTAGAAGCATTCAGATTAAACAGAGTAAAATGAGCATGAAATCTTCCTTTTTTCTTTAACAGCTCTTACCCCAGGGTGGATCAGCAGTGATACGTACATAGGGCAACCTCTACCCTTTCCAGGTCTGCACTGAGCATCCATGAACACCCTGGCAAAGGCAGAGGCTGTTTTTCAAAACCTATAGTGTATTTTGGCAGGATTCACCCCTTGATTTGGCCCACTGGGCACCAAGGCAGGACAGTTCTTTAGCTTGTCAACTTTCATGTGGCGTAAAGCTATTTTTTTTTCTCCTTTTTTTTTTCTTGATGTGCTTTTCATAACTTTAAGCTGGTAAACGGTTTGTTATAAAAAAAATAAATAGATCTATTCTTGTAAATATGAGCTTTCCCACCCCAGACTGCTGACAAGTTCACAAACCAGCCGACCTGAGCAGGAGGGGGTACAGAGCGTGGCGTTTGGAAGGAAAATGTTCCAGACGCATTGCCCATATTAACAGCTTCTCATGAGCAAAAGAAGAAAATAATGGCATGTCTTCTTGATACCAAAGAGTGTGGTTTTAATTAGTATCAGAGTTTCAGCTCTTTCTGTGGCAGGAGTCTGAGGGAATGCTTTTTAGCTTGAATGCTCTAAACAGCTAGTAAACCCCAAGGAAAACATTAGATAAAAGTTATGCCTGGGCTTATACAAATATTTAAGTTCAGTCTGGGGGTGGAGGGGAATGGAACCCATAAACTGATTGTTTCACGGTTGCCCCGGTATGTTCATTTGGCAAGAAAGGAGCCATGGGACCAAACTGGGTCTTTTTCTCTGCTCATTTCCTATTGCCTTACACTGCATAATCCTGAACAATACCAGCATATGCCATCTGGCTTTGTTCTCCTCCTCAGTCAGCAGTTTTGGATTCCCCCCCCTCCCCCGAGTCGAAAACCTGCTTTGAATTTAGTCCTTTTTGTTTCCCATAATCACCTACAAAGGGTATTACAGACCGGAGCAGGTTGTTGTTGTTTTCGGCTGGAACTGGTGATGAAGGGAAGAGCTCCAGAGATGGGGCTTGCTCTCTAGCTTGGAGCCAGTTGTGTTGCAGGCAAACAGACAAACCCCCCAGGGCTGAGAAGAGCAACCTTTGTGTCTTTTTATTAATTTATTTGTCAGAAATGGCACCTACACCAGCATTTCTGATCTGATAGAGCTTGCTCATGAGCCCCAAACCTTGTGTGTTCTCCCTTGTGTAGGTGTTACCCCATGTATTGTCAAGGCCAATGTTGGCCAAAGGACTTGGAGGTGTTTTGGGCAGGCTTCTAACTTTATTCTCACAGCATGCAACTGCTGAGGTCACTGATGCTCTACATGCTGCTTATGAAAACTGGAGACAGGGCAGGTGTTATACAGGGAGTGACTTTTCTGTTAAAGGTGCCTGGTGCCGGGGGAGAACAAACTGGAAGGCATTTTTTTTGCTGATTCTTACTGTTATTTAATTGTATTTTTTTCCCTCTGACCATGTTTCTCATTGTTGTTGTTTGGGTTTTTTTTTGGCCTATGTGTTTTGCTGCCTCTCTGCCTACAAGTGTAGGAATCGTAGCTCCTGAGTTTTCTGATTTTGCTGCAGTTTCCTACTGAACTCTATCACAGAATAGTTGGGGTGGGTCATCCAGTCCAACCCCTCCTGCACTGAGCAGGGACATCTGCAACGGGAGCAGGCTGCTCAGAGCCAACCTGACCTGGAATGGTTCCAAGGATGGGACATCAACCATCTCTGGGCAACCTGGGCCAGGGTCTCGTCACCCTCTGTAAAAAATTTCTTCTTTCTCTTCAGTCGAAATCTCCCTCTTTTAATTTAAAACCCTCACCTCTTGTCCTGTCCCAACAGGCCCTGTTCAAAAGTCTTTCCTCATCATTCT
>JAAGNO010011113.1:0-14311 GCA_033439905.1 Ceryle rudis | reverse complement strand
GAAATCTCCCTCTTTTAATTTAAAACCCTCACCGCTTGTCCTGTCCCAACAGGCCCTGTTCAAAAGTCTTTCCTCATCATTCTGACAGGCCCCATGAAGTACTGAAAGGCTGCACTAAGATCTCCTGGGAGCCTTCTCTTCTCCAGGCTTTTTGGTGGAGTTATATTACAATCTTTCTGGAGAGACACTAAAATAAGGAAGCTCAGGTCAGGAATGCTAGGTGCTTTTTTAAAAAAACTTTATGCTCTTTATAAAATTATTATTTGTATTTATTTATCTTGGTCTTCTTACAAACACAGAGGTTAATGGGACTCAGAAAGGTTCTGCTCTCCTTCCAAGGAGTTGTGCAATTTGACTTCTCCACTTGTGACAAGGCACAACATGACTGGTCACCTAGAATACAAGAACTCTGAATATTTGCAATAATTCCATGTTACAGGAGAAGAGGAGCCAATGGTCTCCTTGGAGGTGCACTGAGTTTCCAACTGTGGTTCTCCTGGAGAGTTGTGGGGTTTTTTTCTCCCTGCCTCAGCCTCTTTTATCTCTTGCGCTGAGATAAGGGCATCAATTAAGTGAGGACTTCACATTTGTAGAAGGCTGTCAAAGGTAAGTCTTCTAAGACTCCAAAGCAAGGAATAGCAGCCCAGGGTGTGAGCAGATGGCTGTTATTTAGCTTGGCTATCTCTGCCTGATCTTGCTGAGCATGTCCTTACAGCAAACCCATGCTCTCTAGAATTACAGGATGCTGCCGAGAGTCCCTTTCCTTGCCCTGTCCCAGTCCCATTGTCAGGAGAGCCTTTGCAAGAGGTTGGTGGTCTCTGTGAAGCTGGATCTGTTGGCACCATTGCAAGATGACCACAGCCCTGCCTCTTCCTTTAGACACTGCTAGACTAGTGGCTGGTACGTGTCAATGGGAGCATCTCCTAATTCCTGGGCACTGTTGCCAGGGCATTTCCTGTGGTTCTCTACCAGGCCTGTTTTTCTGGACTGACCAGGGGCAAAAGAGAATGGACTTTGGCTTCCTGCAAAGCTGCCAAGTTGGAGGAGAGGCTGCTTATTGCAGACTGTGGCACGGGAGACGTTGGTTTTTAGAGCAAAGTATGGAAGGAAGCAGGGAAGGTAAATGACATCTGGAAGGGATCCAGAAGCTTTGAGAAGAGTAAGGAAAGAGCTACACACATATTTGATTTGATCTGGAAGTTTCTTCAGCAGCAGTCCCACTAATGTTCTTCCATGGCATTAGGTGGATTATGTCTTTTCCAAATCTAGCAGCAATATTGTTCCCTGTTGGTTTTGTTTTGAGAACAACCCCATCTCTCAGTGTGTGAAGTCACTCCTTGGGCTCTTCCAGGAAGAAGAAGCAGGTTGTGGGTGCTGGAGCCATCTCCTCAGGGTAGGATGGGACTCAGAGTGTAGGTGGAGTCAGGACAGCATGGCGACTGTCAGTTGTGTGCTGTGCTCCCATGTGATGCTGCTCCACATCATATGGCTGTAATCTTAACACTGCGGGTCTGCAGAAAACTCCTGCACCCCTGGAAATGGGAGCGAGTCCTTCTTCTGAGGTAGGATGTGGATGTGGAGAAAACTCCAGAACTAGAGAGAAAAGTTAGAAAAGTGATGGATAGAATGGAGGTATCATCCCTACCAGCTCTACATACAGTGAAAGCCATGAAGTTGTATCTCAAGAAAGTCCCTGCTCATTACATCTGTTGAACTCCTTCAAAGAACTCAAGCTTGAGAGCATGCGATACTGCAAAATAGGTATTTCCGACCAAAACCGCTTGCTGACTTGCACCATCTCTCTTTGGGTTTGCTTTCAAAAATCCTCAGTGACCTGGTACACACACTCTCAGAAAACTGTTCCAGTTTACATGCAGTATGTTTGAAAAAGCATTTTTCTGAGTTTGGTTTTATTTCTCTGTTTTCTGTGCTTAATGTGAACAGTGGGGAAAAAGCTGTTCAGTGAAAGGCAGGAACCCCCCGTCCAGTCGAGGTGGCTGAGGCGTTGCTTCAGGTCGATGACAGGGAACTAGGGTGCTTTCTGGGCACAGCTTTGCTGCCGCCGTGTCTGTAGCACCGAAGCCCTCCTGGCTCTCACAAAGCACAGATGAGCAGAGCTAAGCTTGTGCCCTCGGGCATGGTCCAGCTCCTGAAGAAAAGCTGCGCCAGCCAATGCATGGCTGTGCCAGGGGTATGTCATCCATGCCAGGGGCTGGAGGTGGCATGTCTCTGCTGGCCTCCATCACCTCTCCCTAAGCCCTGACCAGTACTGCTGTGCTGATACCCCTTACAGCGGAGACCTGCCTCTCAGACATAAGATTTTTTTCTGGTGTGATAACTGCTTTCCAAGCCAATATATTTCTTAATGTTACCAGAAAGTTGCTAATACCATATGGCAAGGCTCTCTGTATTTTTGCAGGACAACAAACAAATTGTTGCTCGATGCCAGACTGCTCTGGCAGAGCTTTATCACTGATGCCTGCCAGCAGTAGCCTTTAGGGGATAGTAATAATTTGGGGTTGTTTACATTACAGCTTTAAAATAGGGGTTTTCTTGAAGCATGTGTGTGTTTAGTCAGGAAAGTTGGCTAAAAGAACTCTTGACAGAATCAAAGAATGAAGGCGCTTGCTATGGCCCATGCATGTGGTCTTGGCCCTTGATAATACCTCTGGCCTTACAGGAGAAAGAGCGTGTTATGGTACAGGAGCTCCAGGTGGTTCAGTGGGAGCCACCCTTTGTAGAAGACACCAGGTGGGTTCTCCAAAGCCTTACCTGCATAACTGGACCAGCTCTTATGAGTTGACTTTGGTCAAGGCTGAGCTTTCTTGAAAAGCTACCTTTGAAACACTGGTGCTGGGAGCAGTGTCTTGCTGTAAGGCCAGGGGCCCGTGTTAGCCTGGGACAAGGAGGTGCCAGGATGAGCTCCAAGCTTGATGCCCTTTGCATTCCCCAGTCCCACATGGCATTTGGGTGTGAGTCTTCCCAGTGCCTGCCTGTGCCGGGATCTGTCCCAACAGCCAAATGTGCTGCAAAGATGCTGGGAGGTGCGTGGCGAGGGCAGAGGGGCATGCAGAGGTTTGCAGTTTGAAACTCTGATGCTGTAGATGAGGTGTTTGCACTCCTCAGCTTGTATATTTAAACCCACGCCTAACTGCATCTTGGATTTGGGGCAGAACTTTGAGTTTCACAGGGTTTTGATGCTTATCCAGACTTTTTCCCAGAGTTGCACAGTATTCGAGTTGCTTGAAAGGGGCTTGTAAAACCAAACAATTTCTGGGGCTGAGCGCTGAATCTGCAACAAAAACACGACCAGAATTAGTGGGGTGTCAGGTTTAATAGCGTGCGTTCTGTGGATCTCTCTGTGACATGTTCAGCCGTAAACTATTCTGACTTGGCATCTCATTTGAAAGCAAAACTTGACATGGCTTTTACTGGATCTCACTCAGATCTCATTTTGAACTGTAGTCTGGTTCTTCATATAGGGTGGGATTGGTCCTTTTTAAAAATGAACTGTTCCCAGGCTTTCGCTCCCCTGTGGGTTTTTTTTAGTTTAAGTCATCTAAATAAACGCCTTCAATGGAACCTGGAGCCAAGCAGCCTTGGACCCTGTCATACTTTGAACAGGGACCTGACCTGAAACCAGCCTCAAGTGTCCAAAAATCTCAAATCGGGGTCTGCAGAGGTCTTAAAAGCAATGAGGCGACAAACCCAGTTTTCTTTCAGTTGAACCATTAGAATCTTCTACATTCACTTAATCAGGCCTTTTCTGCAACCAGTGATAAAAATTTTGAATTATTATTCTGAAAACTTAGAAGTTGAGATTCTCATGAAGTAAAAAGCAGAAGTGGAAGCTAAAATCAGCAATCGCCCTCCTCCATTCTCAGCCCCCAAATATCATGAGGCACTTGGTAATACTGCAGCCTTCCACAGTTGCTCCTTTCCCATTGCCGAGTGACCTGAAGCATTGCATTCAAACTTCTGTGGATGCTGGTGAAATTTGTATCATCTGGTTCATTTATTGCTGTTTCAGTCTTTACAGTGCCAGACACGTGTCATAAGGATTCCCCAAGGAGGGGTTGCTAGATGTTATGGTAGGGATGTTGTTATCACACCATCTCAGGGTACATGGGTGCAAAAATTTGTCATGTTAATTCCTGATAGGTGTGACGTGCTAAGACCTGGCCAGCCCCCAGCTTTTGGTATGGCTTGGCTTTTCCAGGCTTTAGACGGCACAACCGTGTAATAATTCCCAAGAAGCCGTTTATGGTTGAGCCCAGTGAAGGCACTTTCCAGTGTTTATTGCACTGCGGCTGCCTTGGCACGACCGTGGATAGGCTCCAGAGCTGCAGTGGTTCCTTCAAAGTGGTAGGAGTTTGTGCGAGCTCAATGGACCTTTGCAGCGTTAATATTTGCTGTGAGCAATGGGCCTTGTCCTGGTCCTGTGTTCATAATGATTTGTTTACAGCAGTGTTGTGCACAGAAGTTTCTCTGGAGCTGGGAAGGAGAGGGGGAAATGATGTGAATGCGGGTAATGAATTTTGTGGAAGAACTTCTGCCGTTTTGTAGTGGAATGAGATAGCAAGATCTCAGTGTTGCAGCTCATTTTGAAGCTCTGTGTGCAGAAGTGGGAGGGCAGTCTGGTGGATACCAATAAACACTGCATGGCTGCAAGGCTTGGGAAGGATCGATGGGAGAGTTCGCAGAGAGAATGGGGTTAGCTGGAGAATGCTGTCAGTGCTTGAGCTCACATGGCACAAGAGGCTGAGGAAGTGAAAGGAACATGCTTGTATGGAAAAGTCCTCTTTGTTTCACAAATGGTTAAAACTGCCTCAGTTCTTAACAGTGTCTGTGTGTGCACAGGTATCAAGGTGAATTTAGTTGCTTTCCTCAGAGCATCTTGTCTCCCAAATGTGATTTTTGTTGGTCTTGAGTGTCTCTGAGCTGAGGGTGATGTTCCTTCTGAACATTACTTTGGAAATACACTGATGTATTTAACTTGTGACAAGGAACAAAGCAATGCAGCCTTGTCTTCCTCAAGTGAATGCAGTTATGATGCACATTCAGGGGGATCTGTCTCTTCAAGGACTGTTTCTACTTGACTCTCAATTCAATTTTGAAACTGAAGTGAGAACAGAGGCTCGTTTTGAAGTGGAAAATAAAACACATGCTCCAACAGTAGCAAAAGCTAGTCCATTTGACATGGCCATTACAATACTGGTTTTAAGGTCAAAGAAAACTAGATCTTGCTTAAATACATTTTTATTCTTGACATTTCCTCACATTGTCTTTTGGGTATTTAGGTATTAAGTTTTCCTAAGGGTGGACAAGTCTCAGAAGCCTTGCATTTGCTGTATACAGGTGGAAGCTTGTGGTTCACAGCCTGGAACAATTCTGGATAATCATTTATGGATGGCACTTGATCATGGATTTCTCATTTTTCTTAGTACCACAATTTGACATGAAGAGAACTAATACTAACCTGCAGACAATTAATGACCTTTCTTGGTCCTAAATTCCACTGATTTAAACTTGCCCCAGGGAAACTGATGTTACTACCAGAATGTCAGATGAATGAGATTGCACTTGTTTAAAATTATAACTTAAAAAGACATTGTGTATGTTTCTTTAATGTGTATGAGTCTGGGATTTACCAGACCTGCTGTGGGGTCAGTGATAGTTCTAGTCCCGTGTTCTTGTTCCACTCATCATCTAGACCTGATGTTTTAAACAGTTTTTTAATACCTTTTTTTTTTTTTTTTTTCCCCTAAAGTGGCATAGGTCCCTGTATAATGAATTTAAACCTACACAAAATATGCTGCTGCTCTTAGTTGGCTTTTATAGAAAGTTCAGGATTGGCCTGTGGAATCTCAGTGGAGGCTGAAAATGACCACTCAAAAAGGAAACACAGCAAAGCCTGGCAGTGCATTTAACCAACAAGTTAATTATGCAGGTTATTTATAATTGTACAGATGGGTAAAAATGCCTTCCCAGCTCTTACCATACTTAGCACTCAGAAGCATACGTGCAACTGGATCAGGCAGGTGCAGGTAATGGTAGATGCCATAGATCTACTCAGATGTCACATCTGAAACTTGCTTGTGGTTTCAGACCTCCTGAAGCAGTAGCATCCTATTGCAGGAAAGCTGCAGTTTTGACTTAAATTAAGTTTTCCTAAATTTTCTGTTGGCTTCATAAAGTTCATTGTAAAAGTGATTGGCATTTTTCATCATTAGTAGTAAGTAGACATAGCTCTCTGAGATGAAATTAGGAATTTCTATTCACTGAATGTACATCTTTCCAGATGAAACCCACCTAGTTTGCTCTAATTATGGATATGTGCTGTCAGCAATAAATGTGTCTGTGATGGAGGGAGCAGGTTAGGAGACATGTCCTGGTGTAGCTTCAGTCTTGCTTGGTTCATCATTTTGGATTCAGTGGTATTAAAGGTCTTTTCCAACAGAAATGATTCTGTGACCCCTACAAACATTCTTTTCATCTCTGTATTGAAATGCTCTTCTAGAACAGCATGAGGGTTACAGAACAGGTATTGATTAGAAAAGTGGAACTTTTGAGTGAAAGGTAGAAGGAAAGGAAAATTTTAAACCATTCTCTTCTTCCTTGGTTCTTAGAGCTCGTGTCTGGCACAAACAGGAACAGGGCTCTGTGAAGGCTGTAGGTCCCATCCCACGCATGCAAGACCATGCCCATTTCTGCATGCTTTCAGGAGAAGGGTGGTGTACCCCCAGTGCCTATGGGTAGGATGGTGCAGGGATGGGCAGCACTGCTTTGAAACTGGGTCTCTGAATGGAGATGTACCCTGGTTTCAGTTAGAACCCTTGACACCTCTCTTCAGAGAATCTCCTCTGTGTGGGTTTTATATTACTTCCCCTGCTCATGAATGCACTTAGATGTCCTGTATACATAATTAACCTCACCGCTGCGCCAGCAGACACTTTTATTGAACTGCCCATCATGACTCCTAAGTATTTTCCTCGGAGGATTGTGCAGGTTCAGAGGCCAGAGAGCTGGAGGAAACGTGCACAAAGCTGAGTAACTCTTGGCAGTTATAGATGCAGCTTCCCTGATTTACAGCCCAGTCTAGGAGCAAGAATGTGCATTTGGGTCAAGAGGTGTCTTCTGTGGTCAGGATGCCTGGCCGTAAATCCAGGATGCTGAGCATCAGGATGCTTATGACAGATCTGTCCTGATAATGCCTATAAAGTGCACGAGGATGGCTGGGCCCATCTCAGCAGCATCCAGAGCACTCACATTTGCCATGCTCCAAGGTGGTTGTATATCCCACAGTTCTGCTGAATCCGGCAGCTGCTGTACCCACCTCCTTGTCATGCTTTCTGACCTACTTTAAAAGGTGTACATGTGAAGGGGGAAAGGCAGTAGTGCAAAAAGCTGTGATGTTATCACAGCCCCTGCTTTACTTTCTTCCACTCATGATTTTCCACGCCATGCGGAGTGAGTCTGGAGGAGGCTCTGAGTGTTGCCTGTCTGACTTTGCGCTGAGCTTGTGCAAAACCACGGAGAAACAATATGCTTCCTGAAAGTGTCACTAAGTACATGCTGTGGAAACAGCTCTGGGGCTTTATAGGGGTTATCAGTGATGTTGGGTGCACCAGCCCTTGGTCCGCAGCTGAGGATGCTTCTGGAGTGGCTTACAGGGAC
Organism: Ceryle rudis; assembly: GCA_033439905.1. Classification (NCBI taxonomy): domain Eukaryota; kingdom Metazoa; phylum Chordata; class Aves; order Coraciiformes; family Cerylidae; genus Ceryle; species Ceryle rudis. The sequence continues at coordinate 6,634 of JAAGNO010011113.1, read as the reverse complement.
TGCTGAGCCACACATTGCCTGAAAACCCAAGCCCTCCCTGCTGTCACCACTCTGAAATTTAGGAAATAAAGGGCAGGACATCTTTCATATAATGCAGCATGTGAATCTCACGGTGCCAACGTTCAAGGGAAATTTTCAGCAGCCCTTTAAAATAACGGTAGAGCTCAGTGGGTGTGCCTTGTACCTCGGGGTGGCCTGAGATCCAGCACAGTGGGGTACCACTGCTCGGGAGCCCTCTCTGTCCATCTGTCTGTCTACAGAGGGAGGGATGCAGAAAGGGGCCATTTTCAGGGTTTTTCCTTGGAAAAAAAGCTATGTGCGTGCATCTCTTGGAAACCTTTTGCTTTAGCAGTAGCTTTCCCTGCTCCAGGATTTACAGGAAGGGGGAGGCTTGCTTTACTTGCAGAGGGGAACTCTCCCACTTGTGTGGAGGGCTGGTATCTCCACAGTTTGACATCGACCCTGGGGAGCTGAACTTCCAGGAAGGTGATAATTAGACAGGAGAATTATCCCCCTTTCACTTGAAAGGTGGAGTCTTGCTGCGCCCAGTGCCAAGCCAACATTCCTGGCTTGTCACAGATGTGTTTGGTACGGTTTGGTGTTTGTTATTTTATTTGCAGTGCATCACCAGCGCATTCAGTTGCCTTACCCAGAGAGCTCCTAATTGCTGCATCGTTTGAGGAGGGGGAAGTGGTTTAATGTAAGCTTAGCTAACAGCGGCTTAATACAGCGTCACTCGCAGGGCTTAATTTGTTCCCTGATCTTTGCAAACAGAGAAACCTTTCAGTCTCGGAGGCATCTCTCTCCCTGCACCGTGGTGTTACCCAAGCCGCTTATTGTTGCTGTAAAAGCTGAGTGAAGTTTGGATTTGCTGGTGCCCACTGAGCCAGATTTGTGAAGCATAAATGAGAAAACCTGCCCTGGCCTCCCTTTCCCATAAAAAGCTGCTCAGGTGGCTTAGTGTGGCAGGGTAATAGGGAGGAGGAGGCAGCTGCTGCACCTGCTCATGCTTTGGCTCTGGCTGGTGGCACAGAGGCTGCTGCGAATTCCCCCTGAGCAGCAAGCTGTTAGTGGCAGGAATGCCTTGCTCTAAGGAGTGCTCCTGCTACGACAACAAAGAGCCCTTTGATCCTTTCCATTTGGAGAACTTAAAACGAGAAAGCCAAACTACAATAAGACCAAGTTGGGTCATAAAAAAAGGAGAGCAGGAGCACCAAAGTGCTCCGGAGTGTAATTGTAGAAGCAGCAAATGCTTTGGCACTTAATTCTGCTTTAGTGTCAGTTCAGCATGTTTCATGTTTAATACTGGAGAGCCCGTCGCCAAATGCTCTGCACAAACAATCCAGTGCTTCTCCTTGGTAAGCTCAGGGCACTCGGAGAGCCCCTGGCTCCAGGGCAGCTCCTTCAGCTGTACACGGGATGGAATTGGCCTGTGGTGTACAAACAGAACCTCAGTCAATATATCCCTTGCTGGAGAGGGAGCCTTGGCTGCCTGCTGCCACTCTAACCCTGCTCAATCACGGGACTGGGACCACTTGAGTCCACCACCTTGTCACTGGGCAGTGGCTCGCTGTGTCCATGGCTGTCGTTTATGGGAGATGCTCTGCCAGAGCCAGTGTTTCAGGCTGCTGGGGTTTTCACCAGTGCATCTACGCTTCCCCTCTCCTCTGCCCAGACCTGGGTGATGCCTGAGGGCTTTCTGTGGAAGGTGGCGTTTAGATATCAGGCATTTTAGAAGGTGTGTTATCAGAAGTCTGGCTAACAGCTACTGCATTTTCCCACGGCTCTTAGGGGTGTGTGTAAACAAAAACTGCTCTGAATTCTTTCTCTGCGAAGAACTGAGCTGCAAGTTGTCTATGTGGTGGCATGGCCTCATCACGAAGCCAGTCAGCAGCCCCTGGGGGGAAAAATAGGCAATTTGAGGGTGGCTTGTCACAGGTATGAGTAGGTGCTGATGTGAAGAGAGCCCACGCCTTTTGAAGGAGCAGAGTTGGGCCTTTGCAGTGGCTCTCACCTTGCTCTGAGCAGGGAGCTTGCCTGGAGATACTGCCTGTGGGACAGTAGTGAGCAAAATGCAGGAGCAGCTCGTTCCTTGAGCACATGTGGAACATCCTGGGGCTGCAAAGCCCTTGTGCCACCCTGCTCTGTTGGGGTGACAGGGACACAGGGCTGGGTGCGGGGGTCCTCTTCCATCCTGTGGTAATGCCATTGCACCATGTCAGGTGGTTCTTGCACAGCTCTCAGGCTTTCAAGAACTCTTTTTTTTTTTTTTTTTTTCAAAGAATCAGTTTAAGAAATAGATATAGAAGATGCTTCTTTTGTGGAACAACTCCAGGTGAGGTTGGCCAGGGCTCTGAGCAACCTGCTCTAGTTGCAGATGTCTCTGCTCGCTGCAGGGGGGTTGGACTAGATGACTTTGAAAGGTCCCTTCCAAACCAAAACATTCTATTCTGTGAATCTCTGATTCTGTAAAGCTCCACATTTTGAAGAGTGAGTGTTCTGCAAGGTAAATCCTGGCAGCTAAGCATGTATGAAATGCAGCGTGGCAACATCTTCTGGCTGACGTGGGCAGCAGAGGGTGCAGCCCCATGTCAGCAGCAGGGATTTGCATGAGGAGCTTCTGGGGAAGGGCGAGCAGGCGGCTGGAGCAGGGAGTGATGTTCAGCCAAAGCCATATCCCTTTTCCATCCTCCTGTCTTTGGAGGAGTGAGAGGGTGTGTGACAGACCCAATGAGTGGTTTACTGTCACTTAAATAGGGTCATAATTAGAACTTAAGTGATGGGCACCTGATGAAAACAAGGTGCCATTTAAAAAATTACTGAAAACCCTTATAAATTGCTACTTCCTCTAATAAATGACTATGGGTCCAGCTCTCCATGGTGTAGGTAACGTGTGCGAGGGATATATTCTATTGGGGATTATAGTAGATGCTGTAAAATCATCTTGTAAGTATTTGAAATTCATTGTGTCTGTCTCTGACGTGTCTTAGCATGGGCAGGAATGCTCTGTTTGGGGAAGTGAGGTCCTTATCCTGATTATCTTCAGGTACTTGTAAATGTTACTGTAATTTCATGTTATCAAATCATTGAGCTCTTCCTCTTCCAGAACGAAGTTATTTTATCTCGTACACCTTGTTTACTTCAAATTAGCCCTGAGGTTGGCCTGAAGTTGCACCTTGTTATTCCTCCACCTCCTGTCTCCGTCTTAGGCTCTGTCGGCAAAAAGTAAATACTTTTTTGTTATTAATAGAATAACTTCTCCCTCCTACACACGCATTTTCTTTTCATTCCAGTCTTCATTTTCCATGAGAAACTGACATTGCAGAACAAGCGGAAACCTCCCAAACTGCATGAAAATGCCTTGATTCTCCTAGCAACAAGGTCAGGGCTCAAATCCAGGACCTTTCCATGAGCATGGGGGAAACAGCCCTTCCAATTACCTGCTCCCCCTGCGGTACGGATCCGGTCGGTTCAACAGCACCTGGGTTTGGGTGGATTTGAAACTCAGCCATGGTATTGTTTAAAAATTCTCCATTCAATGGGGAAGGGTTTGTAGTGGGCTGAGCCCTGAGAAACCTGGGGCTGGTTTTATGGCTTCCCATTGAAACCTGGTGGAACCCCGTGGTGTCGACTGATTTACCCCTTCCCCACTCATGTGGCTTTGATCAAACCCAGGGATTGGAGAACGACCTCCCCAGGAACTGGAACCACTGAGCTTTGCCCAGTTCTGCTGTTCATTAAAGCGTCTATAAGCTTCCAGTTGTAGATGATAAAATGAGGACCTTTGTGTGATGGAGATTGCTGGTCCTATGGCAGAGCTGGCTTTGCCTCCATATAGGGGGCACATATAAGGAACATGGACCCTGAATTAGCATGTTTGAGGCAGAAGTTGCCATGATCTCTTGTGCCTTCTTAATGAGACCTACTCGAGGTAATGAAACCCTTTAAGCAGGATGGTGCATTAATGATTTTAGGGTAAACATTGAATATTGTTGTGTGGCTTGAGTTGAAGCTCTGTTAGAGGTATTAATCCAGGGTGGGATGGCTGGTTCTGGATGCTGGCAATGATGAAGCTTTTCTCTTGTTGCCTGTGTGACTGCAGCTTGGGTCATCGTGCCTGGTGGTTCCCATCTTGCAGCTCCATTTTCAGATTGTACACAGTTATTTGGGGATCAGAGGTGCAGGAAAGCTTGAGCCAGCTTGGCCCAAGGGTTTTCCTTCTGTCCCAAGACCCCCTGCCCTTCCCACAAACTGCATGAACCTGCTGTGATTGTGCAGGGCATTTTAGGAAGGCTTCCTCACCCCAGCCCAGAGGAGCCCCTGAGCAGAGCTGCTGTGGCCTGGGACAGACCATTGCTGCAGGTGGCTTTCCTGTCCCCCCAGCGATGGGATGGGATGGCTAAACACTTAGAGAGTCTGATACTGGTTAGTTTGGGTGGGTAGAGTTTAATAACAAGTGTAGCAGCAAGCATAGGTCTGCAGTACTGAAAGACTCATTATTTGACTTCAGTGGGGAGTTGGATTGGGATAATACTATGATGGAAATCCTTCCTCTGGCTTTGCTGAGCGTTAGATTGTCCAATATGGTGCTCCATGCTGTGCTTATCCTTGGCTGTAATCCATAAAAGAGCTGGAGATGCTCAGCTCAGCTCAACCCAGAGCTGAGACAACACCCAGGGCTGAAGTGAGCTCGTGTCTATTCCCCAATATCTTTTGACACACGGAACAAAGTGTCAGTGCATACAACAATGCATGATGTTCTAAGTGCAGAACGAGTAACTCAGCAGTTAAAGGGCAAAACATGTTTTCTGGCAGAAGTTTATAGGTGAGAAGAATTTCCTCTGTGCTGAAGGACTTAAAGATGCTGTTGTGTGATGCTGCAGCTCTCTTGAGTGCTGCATGTGCTGGGTAAATTCGAGTTCTGAATCCAGCCCAAGATCTTTGTGCTGCTGTGTTCAAAGTCCAGTTCTGGGTCTGTTATTCCAGATCTTCAAGCTGAGCTGAACCTGGTTTGCCAAATCTCAAACCAGCAGCTGTACTGAGAAAGGTGTCCCAGCAGGGCGGGTGTTTTGCTGCAGCGTGGTTGGGGAGCAGCTGTCATGCTCAGGAGCTTCTGGCTCCAGTTTTGTGCTAATTCTGGCTTGTCTGCAAGGAAGAAAGTAATTTAGGGACATGGTTTACTAAGCCAGATCCTTGAGCTTTGGATGGCTGCTTTTAGGCTGAAATTAAAAGGCTGGGAAAGGGGAAGGCCTGTGTCCCTTCTGTCACCAGAAATGAAACCCTCTTCCAAACAAAAACCTACCATGGGAGAGCAGAGGTGTAAAATCAGGCACTTGTGTCACCCCTCTGGCAGTGGAGCTGGAGCGAGTCTGGTGGCTGAGAACACTGCTGCCACATGGTCCTCCAGCTGCCATCACATCGGGATGCTGGTGGGAAGCTGTCCCATCCAGGGAACCACTCTGTCATGGGAACAGCCCTTTCCGCTGCTGATGTCTCCCAGGTATGCAACTCGGAGCCCAGCCTGAGGTGTATGGTGCAGCTCTGAAAGCACCGCTGCCTTTGGGCCAGTCCAGAGCCCCAGGGACCAGAGTAGGGTCAGGGACCTTCCAGCATCCCTCTGGCTTATCTCTGGAGCTCCATGTGTCATTTATTTGCCAGGTGTTGCACCCAGGATACTGTGGGGGAGAGTTTTCTAAGCACTGGGAAGGTTTAGACTAAGCCTTGTAATGGTTTTAGTGGGATTTGGGTAGTGAAGGACAGAAGCCCATAAGGTATTTCAGAAAACATATCACAAGTAAGCGGTGGAAGGGGAATGCTGTTATTTTGCCCATGTGAGATTCTGATTTTTTCTTTTTCCTGATGAAGTATGAAGTTTCCCTGGCACGAGTTCAATTCGTCCTCCTTGCCTAATGGAAAAAGCAAAGTGTCTTGCTTTACTTGCAGTTGAAGGAACTGGACTTGGACTGGGTAAACTGAACTGTTGTCTTTGAAAAATCTTTCTCTCCTTGGGTAGAAGTGTTTAGAGACGTGAAATGATGACCTCATGCTTTCATGCTTTTTTTTTTTTTTCTAAATCATTTCTATTTCAGCGGATGTTTGTTACTGCTCCTATGAACCAAAAACAAGGTCCAGATGGGATGATTTTATTGATGCCAAACTGGGTTTTGGTCACTGTACTTGCATTTGGATAATGAATTTTTATTTTTTTTTCTTTTTCAGCCTGATGGCACCAGCAAGGAGTGTGTCTTCATTGAAAAAGTCCTGGAAAACAACTACACGGCACTGATGTCAGCAAAATATTCAGGCTGGTATGTTGGATTCACCAAAAAAGGGAGGCCACGAAAAGGGCCCAAGACTCGGGAAAACCAGCAAGATGTGCATTTTATGAAGCGGTACCCAAAGGGGCAAGTGGAGATACAGAAACCTTTCAAGTACACAACAGTCACCAAGAGGACTAAGAGAATACGACCCACCAACCCCAGTTAAAAATAGACAAAAATGGTGTCAGAATAATTACCCCCACAAAAAAAAAAAAAACAAAAACAAAAAAAAACACACCAAAAAAAAAAAAAGAGAAAAAAAAAAAACAAAAACAAAAAAAAAAAAAAAAAAAAAAACTGAAACAGAGGAATAT
>JAAGNO010011112.1:21700-81132 GCA_033439905.1 Ceryle rudis | reverse complement strand
ATTTCTGGGAACTCATTATCATAAGTCTCCTCCCACTGATGCCTGCGCACTGCTGTCTGGTGGTCGTGGGCCGGGGTATTCTGGAGGAAGGCCCACAGTCTTCCTAGCAGAGTATTTTTACCTTTGGCTCAGAATGCAAGGCCCTGCTGAGCTGGCAACCGCAGAGCTGCCATGATCTGGCTTATCTCTGGAGACTCCTCTCTGTTCCCACTTAGCTCATAGTTAGCCCCTCTTATCTATACAAACCAAGGTTACTCAAAGCAGTCTATCAAAGTTAGTTTCTTCTATTGAAAATTAAAAGACTACAACCAGACATTTATGTCTGCTTTAATTCAAGGCAAATGGAGAGCATTTGGAAGCTTCCAGGTGGTCTTACTGGTTAATCTCAAAACATCATAGCAGTAATTCTTCCCAACAGATTGGGAAGACGGGCCTTGTGGCCAGTCTTGGCTTTTGCTGTTGGGAAACAGAGCTGCACTTGCAGGCACAGGCTGCCTCCACAATACTTCACAGTTACTCTCTGCCAGTGCTCAGATCCCTGTATGTGGAAAGTTCTTTACCTGCTGAAAGGGGCTCTGAGAATAAACAGGTAAATTTATGAAAAGTTACAGTGACTGATGAGAAAACAGGGCATCCACTAATGGTGACTTGAGTTTTGATTTTTTTGACTTTCTTGATTATCAGGTTTTATTTATTGATTTATTTATTTATTTTAATGAGGTGAATGGAAATGAAAAATTCCATCTTGCTCTGCTGGATATGTTGACTGTTTTCTGCAGCCAGATCTGTAGTGCTGCCATTACACAACAGTATGAAGTAATATCTGAGACAGAGAGAGGTTGCATTTCCCATCTGGCCAGGTCCATTTGTTTGGCTAGTCTAATGCATTTGGGAGGGAGAGAGAGAGACTGCTTCTGCCCTCTGAAAAGCCGAAAGCATTATGAAAACTAATGAAATACAGTAGAGCCCTGAAGAACCAGATGCCATAGAGAAAGCTGAATAAGCCTGGATAACAGAGGTTTCAGAAATTCAAGGAACTTTTCAGCATAATTAACAGGTATGGGGAGACACAGCCATGTTTTGGATAATAGAAAGTTTCTGACAACTGGGGGATGGATGACCCAAGGTTATAATGGTATACTGAAGCTGCATGGTAGCTTCTATAGCTCTCCCCTTAAAAGTCTTTCCTAATATCTGAGTATGATCAGAAAATACACTCTCTTTGAAAAAGAGAGCAAGAGACTACTTACAGATAAATTGGACCCAGAATCCTGATGTTACTGAGGAAGGTAACAATAACTAATGATGTTTATATTTTTTTTCCTCCAGAAGTGAGTAATTTAACCAAAGTGAAGCTACACAACAAGCTACAAAAGGAATAGGTCCTGCTTGCTTTAATTCCCTAGGACATTCCCTTTTTCACAGCAACCATTCATGCAGCACACATTTGTCCAGTTACAAAAGCTGCCCTTGCACATGCTGTTTTAGGTACCATTCACGAACCATTGCACAGTAACAGTTGGCAGTAGCTGATATTTAAATGGAAACATTTTAATAGCAATTAGAATAATTTATTCCCATTTCATTTGCAAAGCGAAGCTACATTCCGCTCTAAACATAAGGCACACAAATAGATAAATGAATAGCTGTACACGCATCACACTGTCAAAACTAACACTGGCTGATCACAGGGCAAGTTTATATTTGGCTTCTCACTATGCAAATGTTTTTCCAGAGACATCTGAAATGTTTTTCTACATCCTCAACTGAATTTTGACCATTGTCTTGTGAGAAAATCCACATAAGGAAAAAAAAAGTCTATTTTCCATACTTGGGATCTGAAAATAAACCTTAGCTGATTTCAAACTCGAGACGTTGACAATTGAAAAAGGCTTGGTCAATCTGATTGTCCATGCAGCTGTTCAGAGGCCACCTCTCTGCGACAGGGACAGCAGCAAGTTTGCAAATGTACATCATAATGTTCTTTTGAAATTTTTTTTACCAATTACTGTACTTGACAATATATGCAAAAGTGTTAAAGTTCCTTTTTTTTTTAATAAAAATCCCAAATTAGAGAATTTTTCCCCCCCTCAAAATGCATACACTCAAAGTGCTGTTACTGATGGAAACCTTTTGATCATTATCTGTTTCACTGTTACACTTCATGTCCGAATAGTTAATCTGCTGGTAAGTAATGCAACGTTTTAACCTATTGACCTCAAAATCCCACTCAAGAATATAAACCCTTTTGTTTTGATCTGCATATTTTAGCTGTATGTTAGATGTGGCTTTGTCTCCTTTGCCATGGTACAGCTCCTCTCTTGCAGAATACTGGCACACTTGTTAAATCAGCATTGTTATTCTCACTCAAAGGGCAAAGGAGGACTACTCCCTGCTTTCTCCCTCCTAATGCTAGTGTCATTTAGCTTTTGTGTGGCTATTCCTGAACTTTATGGGGAAACAAATCCAAGTTAAACCAGGTAGTTTAATTTTTTTTTCTTTTTTTTTTTCTTTTTTCCCCTGGGAGTAGCTGGGAAACAGCATCAAGGACACTGCTTTCTCCAGGTAAGACTGGACTCCTACTGACATAAAGTACACATCGAACCAGAGCATCAAATACACTCAGTTTAGTAAAGCTATATCACATTACGGACGTCAGTCTATAGATTTCGCAGTTATTGTGCAGTGTTTCATTACCATCTCCTAATTAATACAACAAAAATTATAAGGTGTTCATTAATGAGGTTATTAATGCGTAGCTTACTCCAAGGCATGCTCTAGAGACAACTGATATCTGGGATATCATTTGAAAATTCAAAATGCTGTGGAACAACTAAGTATTTTTGTTGTGCTTATCATTAGGTGTTTCATCAACAGTGTCTCATTATTTCTAGTAGCAACAGTTAGGACAAAAGCATGGATAATAGAAGGCTAACCCCTCGGCAGGGATCACTGTACAAACACAAGACTGAGTATGCTTTGCTTTCTGTGAGAAAGGTGCAGAAGAGATCAGTTATTAGAACTAGACATATCCGTGCTTGAAATTAAAATACGAAGAAAGTTCAAGGACATATAACGCAGAGCTGGTTTTTGAACATCCAGGCTTCACAAAGCTGTCAGATCAGGACCCAGGGCATTTTATTTGGTATATTAATTTTTCAAGTGATCCACGGTGAATTTAAATAGTGAGAACTCATACATCTCTGGTTTAATTTACTTCAGCAAAGAAACTAGGTTCTTCTTATAGAAAATCAACTCAGATGATGAACATCTATAAGGTTTTTTGTTGTTGTTGTTTTTGCTTGGTTAGTTTTGGCTTTGGTTTTGTTTTGGTTTGTTTTTCTATCAACAATATATTGCTTGCATCAATGAATTTATGACATATGAACCCATAATACTATTTCCTGGACTGTACAAAGCGAAAATGAATAAGGCAAAAGCCCTTCAGTGATACCCCATTGTCTAAAACACTGTTAGACCAGCCTGAGCGAGGAGGGCCAGAAGAAGGCTGATTTTAACTCTAGGGTTTTACCAGAGGAAGAAATATTCAGAAACAGTGAAGTTTGAGTATGGTCTGGCTGCCACGTAGTCTCACACCGGTAGATGGCTCTGTGCGATATCTGGAGTTAGGGACAGCTCTGGGCTCTGCTAACAAAACAGGGCAAAGCCCAGAGCTGGAATTACATAGTGGAAACTACATTTATGGCAGTGCTTTCCTAAGGGTAACAAATAGATGACTTTAGGAAAAAAAAGGAAAAAAACAAAACAAATCCAAACAACCAAACAACAAATGCATCCTAGGAAAATCTCTTATTGCATTATGAAATGTAAAGACTATCTGGGTTTCCAGCCAAGAAACAGTCATGATTTATTGGATTTTGAGAAGAAAAAAATCCAACCAGCTAACTGACAGACATAAGAATTACTTCAAGTGTGAAAGGAACATTTTCTTTTTATAAATATACAGGAAATTCAAAACAGATGAAGTTAAAAATACCTTTTTTTTTGCAACCAGTCACTCAAAATTTATCAGATTGACAGGTTTTACGCAATTATTTTAACCATTAACTGACATGAAAGCCTGACATAATGACAGGAGTCCTTATGTGTCTGAATGCCAGGTGATCCTCTCCCCCTTCCAATATTCCTGTCACTAACATCACAGACACACACAAACCTCAGTACTTGATAGATACATGTGAATACAGTTGGGTATTTGTTCTGTAAGTCTTGTTATGCATATTGCTACATACACTATTAATATATAATTCAAAGACTTACAACCAGCAAGGGGGTTTATTGCCTTCTATTCCTATCTTTCAGATAACCAAATCTAATGCATCAGGATAAAATATATTTTGCGTGTCTTGACCTATCTTGCAACATTTTTTTTTTTCAGTGAAAATTTCAGAGTTTGACCTGGTCTTTTTGTTATAATGTGTGTCTTCTTGCTTAGATATTCATGAAAGGACCTTCATAATTCTTGCATCAAGTATTCAGTTGACATTGTGTTCCTAAGATGGTATCAGAGAACAAAGGAGAGAGTGGACAGGTGCACAGCAGACTGCTAAGCAGCACAGGAATCATCAAAGCAGTCTAAGGTGGTGCTGGTGTGGGTAGACATGTCAGGTGAAGGCTGTAATGGGAGAATGGATGGATGTGGTAGGAGGTGACCGAGAGATCAGCAAGGAGACTGAGAGGGCAGGATGAGGGAGCTGTGGAAGAAAGGATAATGATATTACAGGATCAGAGAGTTCATCTGAAAACTAGCTTGGCATGTAGGTGTGAGAGAAAGTTCAAGGAGGTCAATGTACTCTTGTTGGAAAAAGTGGTGATGCACTGCAGGGGAGGAGTACTCCAGGGCTGCAGTAGCTAGGGAGGCCACTCTTAGGTGGCCTCAGAAACAGTTACTAAACTGGCGAGCTTAATTGCTGAACTATTTGAGCAAATTAGTTACATAAATATTGTGACTTCCTCATTTAACAAATGGAAAATTAAAGAGGCTTAAATTGCAAAGCAAACAGCAATTAAACCTCCTACATCTACACATGTCTATATGCACCTGGATACCAAATCACTGTTACCCAGAGCCAGGACAGTTTGCTTCAGTGGTAGCAGCTGAGGGTAGAAAAAGAGTGATGAACTGACACACTAGTGAGAAAACCAGTAGATGCTGCATTGCTTTTAGAGGACACACTTTCAACTAAAACAGAAATATTTAATTGAGTTATTTTCCATAAAACTTTCTAATGTAAATGCATGCAACAGAGTACTAGAAACCAGAGTTAAAACGTGGTACAAAAACATGCATACATGCATATTATTTTTGAAGATAAATTTGATGTAGAAGTGACTCGTTAAGCCTCTGTATTTTTTAATTTGAGCAAAAAGTAAGAAGGCTGGATGCAATACACAGTACAGAAGTGAACAGAAACGGGTCAGGCAGGGTGTCAGCCTTGAAATTCAGATTAAGGCAATTACTCAAACCAAAGGCACAAAAAAAGAAAGCCAGATGTGGTGAGCACTCGAACAAATACCCTCTTCAGAGGAAAGCAAGCAGAGTGAAGAGCTGCCATTCACCCCAAATGTGATGCCCTAAGGCTGAAATATAACGGCTGGGGAATGGCTGCAAAATTGCGTCTGAAGTGTAGATCAGCTTGATGTGCTTCTGTGCATGGCGTGTGGAAATGGGTTCAGCACTTCCCGAGAGAGTTAAGGACGAGGCAGGTTCTCCTGGCAGAGGCTTTGTCCATGCTAGGGTGTTGCTTAGGCAAAGTACACTGATACCCAGCTGCAGAAATGCAGTGAAAACTCAAAAGATACATTGATTTTATGTCTCATGACAAACTCCTTCTCATCTTGCCATCTGATAACCTCCATCTATTTTACAGATGTTAACTGCTTCTTTCTCTTTCTCAGCTCCTGTAATCTTTTTCCCCTCATTAAGAGCATTTCTACTTCTCTTGGGTGCCAAGCTCTCCTTCCCTTCAAGTACCTAATTGATTAACATATTTAGGTTAACCTGAGGGCATAGTTTCTAACCAGTGGTCACAGCTTGACTCCTTCTGAATCTTTGTTGGTACTGCCTACGAAATGGTGTGCATGCTTAAAGGGTGTCGGCTACAGACTATGCCTTGTAAAATGCAATAGGTGCATCTTTGCCGCATTAACATTAATTTCCTGGGGAAATCCACCAAGATTTTAACCTGAAGGCAGAAGAAGGAGAAAAAATAAAGATGAATATGTCAAAGTCATATACTTTCCAGCCTGCACAGAATCTTCTGTGTGGCAATTCTCTCTTTTGTCCAAGGAAATTACCAAAGCCTACACAAATACCTGCTCCACTCCAGAAAGGAGTGTGATCCTGGAAGCACCTGCAGTTTCCTTGGGTAAGGATGAAAAAGCTTCCAGGCATGAGCACAACTGTCTGTAACTCATGGTGCTGAGCAGCACCTATCCATACCCGAAGGGAACCACACTGATACACATGAATTGGCCACTACCCAGTTCATCCTGCCAGGACAGCCTGCCCCATCTGTCTTTCTCTCTCATACTGATCTAAACAAGGACTGTCTGTGCAGCTGATCAGTGATTGAATCACTTAATGCAGGCAAATGATTTGGTTTTACCTCTCATACGGCACTTGAAGCCATAAATTTATATCTGTGCAATGTACAGTTTTGAAAACACATCAGTGCTCTGTCTAGCCACAAAATGCCTCATTACCCTTGTAAAGCAGAGGGACAGTTTATAGCTTGTGAGAGGCTACAGGCTGAGACTGGGGCCCTGGTGTAAACTTTCAGCAGTAGTGGTATGGGAAGAACCATCCCCTTGAGTATTCCCACAGAAACAGGTCTGGGCCTGATCCCTGCGGATAGAGTTCCCAGACCACTGGGGAGAAATTTCTCAAATGTTTCTAAATTTGGCTTCTTATTCAGATCAGGACTTCACTGATTGAATCTGTGATTTCTGAATAAGTAGTTAAATAGACGCTGAGAATCTTTCTTTCTTGGCCACTGATAGGTTTTCAGATCTTAGGTGCAGCGCTCCTCATCTTCTTGAGAGTTTCACTCCAGGGCTGTTATGCTCCTCCAGACAGGATTTATCTGAAAATGGAGCTGGACATCTGAGGAAGCTGTACAGCCTCTGCGGTTGTCCAGTTGAGGTTTACATGAATCTGTGCCAGCGCTGTGAGATATTGAACCTTGTCTCTAGGACACTGTAAGCCCAAAAGTTCCAGGATCAGTCCCCACAGTGTGCTCAGAAAATTACTTTCAGTGAAAACATTAGCAGTCACAGGTTATCTGCAATTCTCTCAAATGTAGGGACTTTTAAACTTGTCCTCTTCCTTTTGTTCTCTCGGAGCCTCAGGGCTTTTTAGTGCAGATCGGCTACACTTGTTCCTTTTGTTTACTCAACTGTGTAATACCCTCAAAGAGTTTGCTTCTCAGAACCACAGGCAGAAAAAGTCCTAGTGCGACCGCTGGAGTGAGCAGCACTCTTGTTCTGCACTAAATCAAGGGAAAGTCAATCACTTTTTCTTAACCCGAATTTGAGATTACATGTGGTTTATAAAGACAGAAACATTCCAACCACTAACAAAACCTCTAAGTGCTGAGATGATGGTAGTACTTATCACAAGTCCTGACATGAATATGCATGCCTGTTATCTTCCAGATAGTTGTATTATGTGAACTACGAAGAGAGAGAGAGATGGATAGAGAGGGCAGGCTAACCCAGTTAATGGGTAGCAATCTGATAAAAGAAATGTTAAGGTCAGTCTTCCACAATTCCTGCTTTTCCCAGTGTGGCGATCTGTCTGCATGAGAGCTGAAAAGCTGAGAGGGATAGAAATGACCTGCTGCCTGCTGCCATTTTACCAGAAGAGTGAAAAATAAGTGTCTTCTTCCTAATAACAGCTTCTGGGGAAGGCAGTCCCAGAGCAGAAAATTGCCACAGTCCCTGAGGCAAAAGCTTGAGCTAGGTTTTGTCTGCTGCTTTTTCTATTTCATTGTCCAATGAAGTCGTATGGTGTTCAAGGTTGGGAATCGGACAAACTGGATTCCTCTCTGATGGGTCATCAGGTCTTTTGCCCCCTCTACTTTACTAAGAAAAAAGTATTTTGAGTTGTCTAGAGCAGCAACCCTTTCTCTCTCTGCTGCTTCAATACCCAGCACACGGTTGCCCCTCTCACCTGGGGTGCTTGGGGGTGCTGCTATAACATATATAGACCCCATGACTGACGTCTGTTTTCTGCAAATCATGTGGTAAACCCCACTTTTTTTTGCAGGCTGCCTTAACCTTTTGCTCCACATCCAGCTGACAGCCATCTTGCTAGACCAAAAGGAGCACTGCCAGTTTAAGGCCCATTTTCAAGGGAAGTTTTAGCAAAATCAGAAACTGACTTGCTTAGTTTTTATTTTTTTTACTTGGGAGGAGTTGTAATTCACCCTACAGCTTTTGAAAGCAAGGCCAGGGAGTTCCAGCTGTGGTATGTGTGCTCTAAATAGGAAGGAAACCAAACCTGCTAAGCAAACATAGGTGAGCCTGAATCAAAAACTCCAGATCAAAACACTTTTGGGAGAGTTCAAAAGGCTGTTCTGGGGATATAGATCTAGATCTTGCAGGTGTTTTTTCTTTTTCTGATAAACTGAACCAAATCCCTATATCTAAAGGTCTCACATCTTTCAAGTGCCCTAAGCCTGGTGCAGATCTGAATCCCATGGTGGGAGCTGGGCTGCATTCAAAGATACATGAATACACTGCTCATGTACAAAGACCTCATTTATCTGTGCTGCCTTAACTTGGGGCTGTGTCCTATGTAAACCACAGGACACCTGTATATGAAAAGATGCAGATCATTGCCTGAGCTCAAATAGCGAACCATGAGTTGTTAAGACTGATTCCCCATTAAGCTTTTGCACAAGCTAGAACTTACATCATTGGCTTGAGGGTGATCAGGAGAGAAGCTGTGAAAAATGTGTTGTTCCAGCTACAGAATACCCAAGCTGAGATCCAAACATGACTCCGACTTATTCCATGAAACACAAAGCAAAGTGCTGATCCACTGCCCAGAGAAGTTTCACAAACACCGATGGCTTTAAACTTGGACTTAACAGCAAACAGTAACAAGCATCATGGATTTGGAAGGAAGAATGCAAGTTTCAGGAGGGATTAAAATGAACTGCCATGAAGACATTCACAGCACACAAGGTTTGAACTACAGCTGTTGTTGAAGCATCTCAATCAACCTTTTCCTTAACACATACAGTGTGTCCTCATGTTACCACCCAGCAAAGAATACTTGAAACAAAACTTTTTAAGAAACATTCAATTTTGTTAAAGGAAGGGGTTCTGGTGGACAAGTTTGTTCTTTTCTTCTTAATTTTCTCAGAAAAGCACATTTTTTCTCGACAAAATATATCAGAAAAATTTTTTACATTTTCAGTGATCTGGCAAAAAAAATAAATCTAGATATTTTTGAGAGACACTGGTGCTTTTACTGTCATCTCAACTTCTTTTTAACTTTTCATGAAAAATTGGGGCTTGATGGGTGATTTCAGCTGAAGACCCTGTCAAGCACAAGAGCAGAAAAAAAATTACCAGTGTCAAGTACAGAAAGAAAAAAAAAATGACAGCAGCATGTCCAGCAATTACCTGCAATCACTTTTCTGTCTTTCTGTCTTTCTCTCTAGTATCCAGGCTATGCTTTATTAATTTAATTACAGCTCCCTAACCTCCTCAGGTTGCTGCCATGTCTGTGTCTGAGAATGGTGAAAGGAGCAGTGTGCCAGAGAGATTGCTCCAACTCTTCATTTTAGTGATTCAAAGCATGGCATCTTATTAAATAACATCTTAATTGCCAGTGGCTCCAGTGCCTTTGTAGATCAGAGGTTAATTTTTATTTTCTCTCCCTTGAAGCAGAACAGCAGTTCTTCAGCACAGTGTGTCCCCCTTCAGTCACCATGCGGTTGGTGAACCTGGCTGGAGGGAAATGGTGTCTCAGAGGTTTGCGGAATGTCTCCTCTATTTTTAATTTCAGTGGCCTGGTAATTAAAAAACTTTACTCCCTCACATGTTGTTAATTTTCATTAAAAACAGACAAGGGTAATCAATCCTCAAGCTTGCTTCTGGGGACTTTTTACAACCACCCAAACCAAACTGCTCCAAAATGCTGCAGCTTTTATTAACACTGGAGAAGCTGAGAGTCCTCCCAAAAAGGTACAGAGCCATCCCGAGTCCTCAGCACTGTACAGCCATCAGTCTTTTAATAAGAACAATAAAAGGCACCCTCTTCACTCTCTTCTTCAACCTAAACAGCTAATGTCATATCATCCATCAGGATGTTGGAAATTATATAAGCCCATCATTTACCATCAGTAAAAACAGATTGAGCCTGGCTATGCAGCCTGAATTTGGTTCAATATTTAATGACTCATGCGTTGCATTTTATTTCATCTGCAGTAGTTTTCTGCCTCCTTATTTATTACAATCAACTTTATTCCCAGTAGTAGCACCTTGCAGTCAGACTATATTCCCAGCTGCTTTGAGGGGTTAAAACAGCCAGCTGCAGAGCTATGAAGAAGTGAACAGAGAAAATGAGAGGGTGAAGGAAAGACAAGATGGATGGAGAATCCAGGAACGGCAGAAGCTGTGTTTGCCTATCTGTTCTAGATAATGGAGCAGAGGATTTTTCAAGGTGCTTTTTGATCCTAGCTGTGATGGTTCTGCTTTCCATAATAAACTAGTACATGAAAGTCTTGGAATCTTTGAGGCATTTTACCTTACACCACCTCTGTGTGGTGAAGCAGGACTATTACCCCTGATGCATGATGGGGAACTGTGTACTGCCCCCAGCCAGCTACCTGGGGTACTTCATCTGGCAATCTGGCTTTTTCACAGCTAGCAGAGGTAATTAGATGCTTCCAGTGAGTCGGTCAGATTTTAGGTGGGGCCAGAGCCATAGCGAGAGGTCAGAGATCTGCTAACAGTTTAGAAGCTTAACTCCAAAGGACAGTTCCTCATAATCTGATGTGCACCCCCTGAGCTTGGAGTATGTCCTCCAAGGGAGCCTGTTCAGGCAGAAAGCTCTGCCAGGTGGCACAGAAACACACTGCATGCACAACTAGGCTAGCCAGCTACTTCTGATGGATCAGGTCACATACCTGGTGGGCAGAGCAGAAGGTATAACCAAGGCAATCCAAAATCAGAAAACGGAAAGATCTGGGGGATGCATTGGTCCAAAAATCAAAGCAAGACAATCAACATTGTCTGGGCTGAGACGAGAACAACAAGAAAATGAGCCACAAATATAGCTAGTGTTACAAACATAAATATATCGGTGACAAAACCAGGCCAGAGAGTGTGAGAAAAACAAAGGCTTTAGGACACAGTAATTTTTTTTTTTTTTTGAAAGAGATACACAGAACAATGATATAAAATTCCCTTCTTAGGAAGTAGGTTAATATTAATGTGCTTGTTAGGCTAATTGATTATAGCCAAATATTTTGGATTTGTGGATAAGGTTGAGTTTTAAAAAAATCCAGCTGAAATGGAACTTTTTCCCTTTTAGGTTTTTCTGTCATTCTTGGAAAAATTTTACATCCTGTCAAATGTCACTTGATTTGATAGCATTTTCATGCTCTTTTATCCATCTATTCTCACACTCTTTTAAAAGCAGCCATATGAAGTTCCTGGCAGGCACAGCCAAGTTATAAAGGTATCTGTATTTGTGTGTATGCATGTGCACATGAAGGGAGGCAGGAGGTAAAGCTGAAGCCAAGTATCTTACAATGTAATTCCTTAACAAATATTGTATTTCTTTAGGAAAGGGAGCGAAAGGATCTGTTCATAACATCTACTGCCAAGGTTAGTGAGTAGGGGAGCCATTTCAATCCTTATGGTAGGCAGGAGCAGGATTAGGCTGAAATGTCAGTGGAAGAGCTACTTAAAGGACTTAAAAGTGGTGGCAGGTGAGCAGGCTGCAGCTGTGGAAATGCCTTGGTGAAGGGACAGGTTTAATGGTAGTGAGGGTGACAGCGCCACATGCAGGGAGAGCTGCTCCCAGTACCCACAGCCTCAGAAACCTCTGATGTCCTGCACTGGCATGTTGATCGTTATGCAGTGCAGGTGTTTGCTGGAAGGTGGGGTGGGTGCCCAAGCCTCAGCTAGTAGGAGCAGCACTGCTCTGCTGGCTTCAGCACAATCTTCCTGGCCTCTGGCAGTGGAAAATTCTTCCCTGGATCCCTTGTACTGAAATCCAAGCTCTAATTTGGAGCCTGCCCTGTCATACTTTGTTTTATTGTAACATTAAATAGCCTACTAAAAGAGCATAATCAATGGTAATTACTGAATTGCTTTACACACTCTGGCATAGGGATACATTGCTGATCCAACATTATGTGCCCAGGTAATGCCAAAGGGTTAGCACATTTAGCTTCTGTTATTGCATATTGTCAAGGTGGTGGTGGGCTTTTTTCTCCCTGTAATATGGCTTCACTCATTATAGTAAAGCAGCATTGTCAGAGGCATGAAATAGACCTTTTAAAGAAAAAGGCTGTTGTGTTATTCAGGACCAGATTAAGTCCAAGGTGCAGTGGAAAAAACAGCGTAGGAGAAGAGACAAATACAGTACAATGCGATGCAGTGGCCAATATTGAGGGGAAAAGAGAGTGTGACGGGTTCAGAGTATTATTTGCCTTAGATTGCAAGGAGGTTTCAAGAATGGGTTATAACTTTTACATCCTTATAATTTTAATCCCATTTTAGTCATTAATCTCTGTTGCATCAATTTTAGGGATATTCAGAGCAGGTAAAAGGAGACAGAGAGAGGCAGCAGCAGCTGGAGATGCCATGTTCTGTCTGTCTGAAACTATTGCTGCACTCCTGACACCTCCCAGGAAACAGAGGAACACCTCAGAAGTGACCGAAATATTTAGTATGGTTACTAAGGCAACATCCTAGTCAAATTTAGTTAATGTCCATATCTTGTTGTTAATATATTATACCATTTATTGACCTGAAATATTAAGAAAAAGAAACCCAAAATTTCTGTATCTTCCCATGTCTCAAATTGTTCCTCTGTTCATGTATAAACCTGCAAAAAATAGTATTATTTTTCTGATATGGGGGAAGAAACTAGGCTGAATATATGAGAGATGTCTTGCTTAGGCCTTACAAGTAATGCTAGTCCTTGACTGTAGAAGGGAGCAAAGGTGGACCAGCCTTGAGTAGGATTTTTGATCCTTTCCTTGAACTAAGAACATCACGGTCATTGCACGATCTGAAGTATCATGTAGCGCACACACCCCTCTTCACCTGTTGCTTCCACTGAACAATACCTGGAAAACAGCCAGGTCCAGTTGCAAATTGCTGACTATGTGGGGGACAAGAGTTAATTCCTGTGGATACTAAGAATTGATACTGAGTTTAGGGATGGTGTTCCTGTAAATTGGTCAGGAGAGTACTAAGGAGAGCCTTCAGGTAAAGCAATTTCTGGAACAGATGGCAAATGTAGGGAAGTTGTCAGTGTCACTGAAACAAACATCAGCCTTGGGTTATGAACCTTCCTTTGTATAACATTTTAAATCCAAACAATTAATATGAAGATGATGGGGATGAAACCAAAGAACTTCCATCTACCTCAGAATGGGAAAATAGGACTGGTGTCAGGGTCTGCTAGAGAGATTTCTGTGGAAAGAGGCTCACAACAGTAATAAATCCCGTGCAAGGTTGTTGATTATCCAAGCCCCATCCAGCTCTGAGATTTCAGTGTGGTTGCTGCTCTTCCTCAAAGGAAGGACTGTCACACTAGCCTGCCATTTAAGGATACACAGCACCATGGTGGAAAGGGCCAAATGTAGTGAGTCAAGCAAATTGTCGCCTGTGAGGACAGCCTTGGAGTCAGGAACCTGACCTCAAGAAGCATTTGGAAAGTTGTTTTGCGGTTCATACAATTCATTATTTTTTGGGGGGGTGGGTGTAAATCAGTCAAAACTTGCTATGACATTGATGTATGTGCTTGTCTGTGTCACCAGGGATCCTGGTGTGGGAACTGCTGAGACAAACAGGACTATAGAACAGGTTTAGCTTAATTTGAAAGCACTGTTTTCATTCATTTTTTTTTTTTATCTCTGTGTGCTACTTGTAGTTCACTAGTGTCATAAATTTACTTAAGGCAAGAGAACTATGCTAATATGGGTGATCTGTTTGAAAACCTGATCTGTTTGAAAACCACCCCTTTTTGCTACTACGAGTGAAGCCATCTTTCTGCTAGCTAGTTAAATTTCCATAGGCTGCCATGACTAAGCTGCTCAAGGCTGTAGTTCCACAGACATTTATTTTGGCAACTAAGCTAGCTAGGGTTCCTCTGCTTGACCTCATCAGGCAGCTGATGCACCACTGTCCTCTGACAAAGAGGAGGAATAGACTGGGAGGAAGTCACCTTTCCCCACGCACTGGACAACAGATATTAACACTTACACAGTCATTAGTATAGTTTAGATGATGTGCAGTAATTTGTTATCTGCAACCCCCCCATTTTTTTTTACGAGATCTCTCAATGATAAATGTTAAGTGAATTGTGGTGGAAAACTAAATAAAACCTTCCAGCGGTCTGGTCAAATCATTAGTCCTGGGTATAAAGGCTGGCACAAAAAAAAAAGGA
The DNA here is from genome assembly GCA_033439905.1 of Ceryle rudis. Lineage (NCBI taxonomy): Eukaryota > Metazoa > Chordata > Aves > Coraciiformes > Cerylidae > Ceryle > Ceryle rudis. The sequence goes on along the minus strand of JAAGNO010011112.1, from coordinate 66,467 downwards.
GAGTATCCCATGTTTGAATAGTAATTGCTTTTCAAAAGTCTTTGATCTGCTCAGTGCCTTGAAAGTGGAAAATAAAAGAAATCAAGCACAAGTAAATACTTTCAGATAGATCACATATCATAAAGAATTTGACCACTTCAACTGATAAATGTGAGTAGGTATAAGACATTGATTTTATCTGTGCTCCCAACTAGAGTGATTTTAACTTCAGTGTTACACATTGCAGTCAGGCTTGCAGAATCCTCAGTGGGTAACAGGCAGTCTGATTTGGAGAAGAAATGGGGCAGATCGCTGGTGTCCATGTACTCCCGGTCCTCCTAGAGACTCTTGTGGGGATGCCCCTGTGTGTGTGTGCATACTCACGTTTGTGAGAGGGATGCGATTTTTCTTTTCTTTTTTTTTGGTTGACTGCATTGCCAGAGGGAAGGAGAAAGACTGTGTGGGAAAATGTGTTTCTGTAATGGAGGATTAATTAATGTTAGCAAGAAGGTTATATTATTTAGATCAGAACAATTTGTGCTGTCTTAAGGGAATAGAAAAGAAATACACATCTTTTTAAAACCCATAAATTTCCACCCCATAATCATCATCCTCCAACAGAAAGATGGAGGATTTTGCTTTATTACTTTTAAAAGATCTGTTGAGTTTCAAAAACTAGTTCAGGAAGTTCAGTCTTAGGAATGTGAGGCTGAAAAACTGTTGTTGGTTTATTTTCTCCGGTGAAGAGCAGCTTGTGTATATAAGTTTACTTCAGAGGATGAACTAATGATTTGAATCCTAGAGACACAGATGATAATCTGGTATAAATGGCCCCCCCTTTATAACCAGCATTAGTTAGAATATGGCATTACAGGTATTATGCCAGTTTGTCCTAGATGGATTTAGGAACTGCATTGTGCTCTCACTGAGAAGATAAAAGGTAAAAAATATCTGCCAGGGACTGAGCAGCCATATGCCAGTGCCTGCTGTATTTTACTCTCACATCACATGAAGATGCCTGGGAAGGTCTGCCACAGCTCAGAATGGAAAAGCAGTAAGAGATCTACCCCACCAGTGTTTTGTGCTATAGAGGAATCAGTGTGGCCACAGGTGTAGGGCAGACCTTCAAAGTCTTCATTACACCTTTCATCAACATAATTGCAACTAGTATTGGATGCTCTCTTGATTAATTCAGAGCAGCCTTTAGGGTTCTCTGACTCTGAGATCAGTCCTGCACAGCATCACGGCAGAGAGCTGTACACCACCCACAGGCACTTGCTCTACATGGGGCCAGCATAAGCTCTGCCTTTGTATTTCACAATGCTCTCATGAAACAAGAAAAAAGTAAAAGGAAAAAAAACACCACAAACCAGTGACCAACAAAAACACCCATCAAAGCACGTGTAAGGTAAAAATCAAAACCTAACAAAGTGTTTAAGTGGTGTTATGTGACGCAAGTTAAGCCTTCTGAATTTTTCTGAAAGAACAGGTCTTTTCACATGAACTCTAGGAGAGGGAAAAAACCACACCCGAATCATTTATGTGATGCAGAAACTAATAGCCTGATGTGACTAAATGAACACTCAGTCACCAGTACTTCGAGGTAAAGAGCATTTTACTGATCTGAACTTTTGTCCTGAATGAAGAGTTGACCCAGTTAAGTTATAAATATGCAGAGAGAGTGACTGTGTCACTTGTTCTGGAAGCAGTAAGAGGGTGGATATAGTTCTCAGTTCTACTCATTGGTGGAGTTACTAGTGACCTCTAAACTGTAGAATGTTCCTAAGCACCCAGTGAAGACAGAAAACAGAAAATTTAAACAAAATATTTGTCTTGGTGTTTACTCTGGGGGAAACAAGGAGATTCCCACACAGTGAATGAAACTGGAAAAAAAAAGGCCTAAAATTGAAGTGTCAGAGGAAGAGAAAGTTATGTATACCATACTGAAGAAGTCAAGGCACGTGTTGAAAAGGATGCCTTAGGCTGATAAAATATACTTGGATATTCAGGATATTCTGGGAAGGCAAAACAAAGTTACTGGAGTAAAAAAGAATTGGAGCAAATAATCATATTTGGGTAAAGTACAAAGTAATTATGAGATAAGATAGAAAATCCTATAAATTAATACCTGGTTACTAAAAGTTACCACTTTGCAATGATCACCGTTAAAAGTGGTCACAACACAATGCAGAAGAGTGAAAGATAGCATGGAACGGGAGCTGATCAAGGTATTCATGAATGACCTGGGAAAAGCAGGGAGTAGTGAAGTGACAGAGCTTGCATTAACATGAACTTATTTAGGTTTGACAATCCTGAAGTTGATGGTGCAGATAAATAGCTGTGGATGGATGAAACAGAGAGGCTGAGGAGTAAAATGGTAAATTAAATTCAGTGTTGCTAGGCACAAAGTAATGCACAACAGGAAAAATAGCTCCAGCTACCTCTGCAGTATAGGCTCTAAATGAGTCATTGCAGATTTCCCCAAAAACACTACCCCTATGCTTGGCAGGGGTCAAAAATAACAGTCAAATCAAAGTAAAGAAATGTCACTTAAATCAAGGAAACAAAAATGTCTGCCAGAAATTATACGGAAAGTAGTAATACAAGGGCAGAAAATACCATTAATGCCATCTCTAGATCTGGGCTGTGCCTGTGTTGCCAATACAAGGTGAATGCAGGGATGACACGGTTTTGATATGTGGACAGATACAGGATCAGCCTGTTCAATTGTTGTGCTGGAACCATGGAGTTCTGTGGACACGACTGAAATACGACCTCAGGATGGACAGGAAAGAGGCATCAGCAGGGGCCAAGACCTGTTTGATGTAGTAGAGGATTGTGAATGCCATGGGAAGCTGGTGGCCATCATAATTTACCGCTGACCCCTAATAGAGCCAGAAGGCTGGGGCACCGTCACCTTTTGTCCAATATGGTGGCAAGGTTTGTTCCTTCCCACGTTTCTAGCTGCTTTACTTGCATAGCAAATTTCTGTTATTTAGGTTTGTTAAGCTCTTGACTTTGTAATATTCGGATTATCCAGACAGATGCATTATACACTATTAGGCCAAAGCTACTTCTCACTTGCTGTAGTTCTGTTTTAATAAATATTCATAGCTTCATTATAGGTTATGGTTTTCCAACCTATATACTAAGGGATTATTTGGGGGTTTTGCTTTAATGATGCACAAAAACTGTAATAGTCCTTTCAGAGCCTTATGCAACAATATGTTTTGCTTCTTCTCAAAGCTAAATAACTCTTGTTTTGAATGATTTAGTAGCAAACTCACTTAGTTGCTGTGCTGTGGTTCAATGATCTGCAAAATTTTCTTTTTAGAAATACAAACCCATTATGTAAATACTAAAGAGCATCTTCAGGAAAACTAACTTCAATTTGTTTTTGTCCTTTTTTGTTTATTTGTTTCAAACTTTGTAAGCTTGAGATCACTCACACAACCTTTTTTTTTTCTTTAAAGTATGCAAAATAAAATAGCTTTCTGACTAAAAGCATTTATATAAGTTTTAGCCCAGAAGCAATGTTCCAACTGAGTTTTATGCCTCCTGAAAATTGAGGATAGATGAAGAGCCATTTGCAGAGCACATCCCTGAGAAAGGATGTTTATTTGGTTAGGAACTCTGCTTTCAAAACCTGGCCAACCTCTACTATTTGGTCCCTTCCATCTTCTTTCTCCTGAGATTCCCACTTTTGAGTGGCTCTTTTGGAAGAGTGGACTGGTAGAACTGCCCCAAAATGCTACCACCTGCAGAAGATAGGGGTCTAAATTTAGTATTTCTTCAAAGCTGTGGAAATGAATTTTTCTGTATGTCCAGCTTCTTCCACACAGAGTTCCTGATTCTCTCTAGAGGGTTTATCTACTTCTGGAATAGTTCTTGGTACTCTATTTCTAATTCCAGAAAAAAAAAAAAATCTTGTCAAGGATCCTCACAGTTTATAGACTATAAAAGCTTACGTTGAATGAATTCTGAGACTTAACACTAGGAGGACTCTGCTTGGAGGAAGGTTTTGACCTTACAGACATGAAAAGGGTAAGTATTTTCTAGCATGTACTAAGTCCAGGACTCATATCTCCAGAAAACAAAGCCCTAAATGCCAACAAAACTTTTTGTAAACAGTTGGAGTGAGACTGAGAAACTAACTGAACCTATCTGTCACACAGTGATGTTTACTGAGCCATTAAGTCTATGTTATGAAGAGATGGGTCATTAGCAGAGCGGGTGCCATGCTGGTAAAAAGAAAATGTGTGAGAGGTGGCAATGGCTGGGAAGCAAAATCACATTTTAATTTATTTTTCCTGTTCTAAACAGCACAAAAATAAAGTATTTAATTAATTGTTTGCTCCACGTTTAACAACTTTCTCTTAGTTCATTTGCTTAAGTGCAGCAGCAATCAGGAACACATTAGCTAATGTCACAACTCAGCACGGGAGGAGTCTAGAGGCAGGTGCTGGGGTCAGTGTGTGCAGAATCCAGGGACCATCAGTCTCCTCTGACTTTAATTTGTCTGCAGGAGCTTACTAGAGTCACAGTGGCACAGCTGGAATCACTAGCCATTTCCAGATGGAGATCTGAGGGGTTTTATGGGTAGATCAAGCTGCAAAAGGTCTGTAGTCAAAGAAGCAGATACTGATGACTGACACATTGCACTGCCCTTCTGTGAGTCTCTATTAACTCTGTTCTGTGCTTCATCCCCTGCCAAGAAGGATGGTAAAGAAATGATAGCACTGAGCAGGAGCCATGGAGACTTGAATTAATTTACTTCTCCCTAAACTCCCTTGAACAAATCATTCATGGCAAGATTTGAAAAGGAACATGAAGTATGGTTTCAAATTTTCAAAGGAAAGCTTAAAAGAAGTCATTGGATTATTCAAGTTTGGCTTCACTTGGACCAAGGTTCACAGTCTCACAGAGTTTTCAGATGAATAATATGAGACGTCAAAACTCAACTCACGTCTGCCAGATGCATTGCTAATGTAAATTTACAAGAACTCAATGGGAAGAAACCTTTAACAGGGGACCATGAAACATTATTCATCGAGAGATTTCTCAGAGATTTTACGTTGATTTATTTTTGCTTTCATTATAATAATGAGGAAGATTTTGGATTTCTTAGACAACACCTATTGCAGATACAACTATGACACAGAGGCCAGCTGGGGGAGAAACTCACACCTGCCAAAGGCTTTACTCCTGTGATCCAAATCATGAGCAATGGTGAAAATTTAAGCTCCTTTTTAAGATCAGACATGACTGAGTAACGAGGAATTAACATATTACTACCCATCAGCTGAACAGCAGTAACTAGCCACATAAAAATTTCTAGCTCATTGTGAGTATGAGGTAAAGTGCCTTGGCTTGAACCATCTTGGTAGGGCCATACTTCACATTAACTGTATACTGGAAGAAAGCAACTAGTCAGTACAGTAACATAAGGATGAAGTTAGCATCTATATTTTCATCCAGCTATTCATTCTGACATTTTGTAGCTTTCCGTTTAGGTACTAATTTGTCTTTTGTTTGGGTTAAAGTAACCCAAAGCAGTATCCACAAGTCTGTGACTGGAAACCAGTAGGAAGAGATGCAGGAAACGGGTCCTGGATTAACTATTGAGACATAGAAGCTAAATGGTAGAGCTTGCTGCATTTCAATACACAAAACAGACCTCACGGGCAGAAATTTATTTCTTTTTTTTTCCTCTTCCTCCTGGGTAGCCTAGTCCTCAGGTAAAATGTGTTAGTTGGGCTCTGGTTTATCCCTTCACATGTTCACATATTCTATGATTCTGTGATTCTATGTGAGTCACTGGCATACAGTGGGTAAATAGCCAAGGAAGAAACATATCTCTGAAAAGACTGTACAGCCCCATTCCAGATTCAGTCCAATGTTTAAATCACTGTGATCCCAGCTCAGGCATCCTCCTGCTCTCTTAGGAGTATCCAGGGGTTCATCAGGTCATCAGATATTACCTTACTCGTCTCATGGCTGGCTAGAACCTGTGTTTATGGCAACACTCAGGCTAGCAAACTAACAACAAGGACAGCGTTTTCACAGTGAAGCTTAGAGCCTTCGTCAAAAATAATGGACCATAATATGCCAAACAGCCCATTGGTTCACAGGGTTGGCAGTAAAAATGCTTTCTAGTGTCCTGTGTACATCAGACCTATACACTAATAACCCTGTAAAAAAGAAACATTTAGTACCGAACATTCATAAAATAGCTGAATAAAGGTTTTACCCAGCACCCTTAGAAGTCAGTGGAAAAAGTCCCTGATACCATCAAGCTCTGAATCTTCAGCTGTGTCCCATGATGTCATGACAGCACACAGTGCTTGATCCCAGAGACAGATGTAGTTTTCACTAAGGGTAACAATCATTTTTCTGTTGCCTCAAATGTGCCAGGCCATAAAAACAAACAACTTGCACCAAAGCTGTAACATGGTTTAAAGTGAAAGGACATCTCTGTTTCAATTATAGTACATGGGTCTGTTACCTACTGCTAGAAGAGGAAGATGTGGGAAAAAAGGACTTCCAGCTTCCTTCCCTATCTGTGCCTCAGTATCTTTTTACAGCTCAGAGGGCACCAGTTTTTCTTTTTACACCAGGTCATGCAAGTTTTAATGTTACGAACCAGGCCTGAGACAGATGAAGTCAACAAATACACTGCTTTAATGATGTTTCTCAAGGATTCCTTCTGAGAAATCCTATAACTGCTCCCTATGGGCTCCCTTACCTAGATTTTATTGTGGCAAAGCCTATGATGAAGAACTAATCGTTCCGCGGTGTTTCCTGCTCCATCTCCTTACTTTCCAAATAATCACGGCATATCTTACAAAGCTGGAGCATTTGCTCTCATTTTACAGGGAGCTCAGGTAACGAGGAGTAACTGCTGTGTCATGACAACAGCAGCTGTATTCTTAATTAACACCTAAGTGTCAGAGGTTTTGACCAAGCACACACACAGTGCAGTGCCTGAGATCTGTAGGTCTGATAGGGCATATTGCTGTTTGCAGTAGTGAATGAGCTGCTTGATGTAACCCTTCGCAGCAGATCCCGTGAAGTGCATCAAAAAAATCTTTCCAGTGTAGTTGTTGAAGACAGCATTGTGCACCTACAATTTCTCTCTTGAGCAACAGATGAACTTTTCATTTCATAGAATCATATAATCATTAAGGTTGGAAAAGACCTCTAAGATCATTAAATCTAACCATGATGCCAACATTATCATGATCACTAAACCATGTCCTGAAGTGCCATGTCTACACATTTTTGAACACCTCCAGGGATGGTGATTCCACCACCTCCCTGGGCAGCCTGTTCCAATGCCTCACCACTCTTTCAGTATAGAAATTCTTCCTATTATCCAATTAAAACCTCCCTGGTGCACCTTAAGCTCATTTCCTCCTGTCCTATCACTAGTTACTTGGGAGAAGAGACCATCACCCACCTCACTACACTCTCCTTTTGGGTATTTGTAGAGAGCAATAAGGTCTCCCCTCACCGTCCTCTTTTCCAGACTAGAACCAATCACAGTCCCCTCAGCCACTCCTCATAAGACATGATCTCCAGACCCCTCACTAGCTTTGTTGCCCTTCTCTCTGCCCCACTCCAGCACCTGCATGTCCTTCTTATACTGCAGCACCCCAAACAGAACCCAGTACTCAAGCTGCAGCCTCATCAGTGCCAAGCACAGGGGCACGATCACTTCTCTATTCCTGATGGACACACTGTTTCTGTTACAGGCCAGGATGCCGTTGGCCTTCTTGGCCACCTGGGCACACTGCTGGCTCATGTTTGGCCAGGTGTCAATCAACATCCCCAGATCCTTTTCTGTCAGGCAGATTTCCAGACACTCTTCCCCAAGCTGGTAGTGCTGCCAGGGATTGTTGTGACCGAATTGCAGGACTCAGCACTTGGGTCTCATTAGGCCTCATACAACTGACTTTGGTCAATCAATCCAACATGACCAGATTCCTCGGCAGAGTCTGTCTACCCTTGAGCAGATAAACACTCCCACTCAGTTTGGTGTCATCTCCAGTTTACTGGGGGTGCACTCGATCACCTGATCCAGATCATTGATAAAGATATTAAATAAGAGTGGCACCAAAACTGAGCCCTGGGGAACACCACTTTTGACTGGCCACCAACTGGAGTTAACTCCATTCACCATAGCGCTCTGGGCTCAACCATCCAACCAGTTTTTAACCCAGTGAAGACTACACTTGTCTAAGCCATGAGCTGCCAGCTTCTCTAGAAAAATGCGTCAGTTTCAGAGGCCTTACTGAAGTCCAGGTAAATAACATCCACAGACCATCCCTCACCCACTAGGCTGGTCACCTGGTCATAGATGGAGATCAGGTTGGTCAAATAGCCTGTCTGTTTCATGAAGGTGCTGTCTGGGCCTGGTCCCCTGGTTGTTCTGTAGGTGTCGTGTGAGTGCACCCAAGATGAACCGTTCTATAATCCTCCCCAGTACCGAGGTCATTTACCTCTTCATTCTGGTTGGGTGGTCCATAACAGACTCCTGTCATGATATCAGCCTTGTTGGCCTTCCCCGATTCTTACCCATAAACACTCAGCCATCATTAATGTCTAGACTGTCAAGACACTCCTTAACACAGAGGGCTACACCACTGCCCTTCCTTGCCTGTCCCTTCTGAAGAGTTTATAGCCATCCAGTACAGCACTCCAGCTATGCCCACCATGTTTCCATAATAGCAACTATGTCATAGTTTTCTCACTGGACAGTGGCTTCCAGCTCCTCCTGTTTGTTATCCATGTTGAGTGGATTGGTACAGATGCCCTTCAGATGGGTTACTGATCCCATCACCTTTTTTTTCGGTCGGGGGGGAAAGAAGTCTTAACCTCTACATGACCATTCTCAGGGTTTTCTGTGGCTTCTGGCACATTAATCCTTTCATCTTTGCTGCCACATTGATCTCCATCTTCTTCCTCCACTGAGACAGTAGACCAAAGAACCTCACTAGTAGACCATCCCTCAAACATTGATGTGTTGCCCCCAGGCTTATCTCTGTCAAGCCTGGCTTTGTTCCTTTTCCCCTTCAAATCTAGTTTAAAGCCCTTTCAATGAGCCCCACTAACTTTTGTGCCAAGGTCCCTTTTCAGCATGTATTCCCTGTCTCTCGCAAGTAGTCTTGTTGTCATGTAAAGCGACCCATGATCAAAAAACCAAAAATTCTGCCAGTAAAACCAGGTTTGGAGCCAGGTATTGATTTGTTACTTACCTCATCTTTCCCCATAGCCAGAGGGATAGAGGATGCACCTGATCTCTTAACCAGTTGTCACCAGGCCCTGAAGTCTCCCGTGATTGCCCTTGGACTTCTGGTTGCAATTTCATCACTGCCTACCTGAAAAATCAATAATGGACAGTAATCTGATACCAGGGTAGAGAGTTTTCTTTCACCTATGTCCCAGGGAGGCAGCAGTCTCTGTATAACTGGCCCTTCTCTTCCTTTCAGAAGGCCATCTCCTATAACAATGACCCATCTTTTTTTGATTCTGGGAACTGGCTTACTGAATCTTGGCAACATGTCCAAGCAGGGTGAACCATCATCCTCATCATTGCTTGGCTCCACTTGTAGAGCCTCATACCTGTCTTACATGGACATGCAGGAAGGTGGGGTAGATGCATACACATCCTCTGAGCTGGGCAGGAACCTGCTGCCATTGCCCCCTGTCCCTTGTGTCACTGTGTTCAGCCAGTCGAAGAGGGGAAGGGGAATCCCCCAGGTCGTGTGTCTTTTCTCCCTGTCGGGCCTGCCCCAGGAAGGTAGGGCATGATTCCAATAGTTTCTCTCCCCCTCACAGTCCCTGATGGTCCTCAACCTCCTACTCACCTCCTCCCGAAGCTCTGCCACTAAGGAGTGGCTGCCCCTGGGTGCTGCCTCTTCTTTCTGCAGCTCGGTCTGGGCAGCTGCCTCCGAGCGTAGAGCTCACAGAGGCCATTGCTACGGTGGGTTCCAACCGGGACGGGTTGCGGGGGGAGCGCCGATGCTGTGGGAACACCCAGGTCTCGTCAGCGCCCTCCCGCGATAGCCGCCGGCCCCCAGCGGGTGGATCTCTACGCGGCCCGGGCGTTTCTCTGTCCCGGGGAAGTGGAGGGGAAGCCCCTGCGCGCTGAGAATTGCGGGCCGGCCTGCCCCAGAGCTGCCCCCCCAGCGACTGACCTGCCTACCCAGGTTAAGATAAAGGCCTGAGGGCACAGGACATGATCATCTGCTAGCTTTAGGTGTAAGGGGCCTGCTAAGGACACTGGACAACTCGGGATGTCCCACACTCCACTGGGGAGCTGCTGATCCTACCGCTGCCTGTGACCAGAAGTTTTGCCACTCAGACCGCTGGTGAGTCTCATCTTTAAGGTCGTCCTCGATGCCCTCAGTGGACAGACTGGGTAAGGAACAGTAGAACAGTGGCCCCCAGTGCAGCGTCAGAGGTTAGTGTTGGCTCAGTGCCAATAAAAGGTCAGTAATTCTAGCCACCAAAATGTTCATTACTCCTTAGCGAGTGATGTCCCTAAGCTTTGTTCAGTGCTGGCTGCCATTTTGTTGCACGAGCCAGATGACACCTTTCTGCTCTAGAGGGTGGAAACCTTGTACGTAGAACAGGCGTCCTGGTATTTGTGGTGTAATATGAGGATGGATTGGACAGGCCAACTGCAAGAACACTTTTATTGTTGTAGTGAGAATGTTGCAGGGATGACATAACATTGGTAAAGATTGTTAAATCTGACTCCTTCATTCCTGCAAAAGTTATTTTCTTTTTTCCTTTTCCTGTTTTCTTTTTTTTTTTTATTTTCCTTTCTTTCTTTTTATTATTTGGCTTTGAAACACCCATGTGAATTTTATTCAGTATTTCATAGAGAACAGGAGCTCTCTAGGGAGGAAAAACTCACCATGCCTGGTGCATATTTCAGACACAGATGGCAGCTTTATAGCAGAGAGTTTGTGTGTAAAAATATTGAAGAGACAATCAAAACATCCCATGAACTCAAGCACACTTAAACAAAACCAGATGAAAATCAAAGCAACAATTTCTTGGGAACGTGCGGGATACTAATGAATATTATAGATCAAAGAGCTAAGGGAATAGTTTCCCTGTGTTTGACTGAGTTTTCCTGCCAGACTTAGCGGCCCCTACTCATGGCAGCTGAGGGAGCACTCCAAAGAAATAGCAGCACAATTTCAGGGATACCAGTACTGACTTGTGCCCATATATTGTAGTTATTGGGGGCTAAATAGTGCCAAATTACAAAACTTTTCAGTTTCAGCCAGATTTATCCGGTTCTAATGCAGAGCAAATGATGAAGGCTAAAAATAGCCTGGAAAATTCAATAGCAGCAACTACTGTGCTATCACAGTTCAGTGTTGGAGATAAAACTATGTTCTGGCACCCTTCACTAGATGAGAAGATGGGGCATAACACGGAAGAAGTGTTCTCATCCACAAGCACTGCATATTTTATGGAAACGATTTTTTATGGGAAATTACAAAATTGGTGTTTGGGCTATTTAGTTTTGTTGGAGTCAAAAAAAAAAAATTTAAGCAAAACCATTATTTTACTTCTGAAGGATTTTTGAATTGAATATTTTCCCTATACTAGTTATAAATCATCCCAGGTAAAAGAATCAAAATTAACCTCCCCTTTCCTAAGCCTACAGTGATTTAGCTTTTACTAAAGCTCAAAGTCTGAAAGCCAGAAACTGACCAGCCCAGTGTGTGCTTATTCTGGGCTCATCTATAAACAGCTTAGGGAGCTACTTCCTTAGAGAACACCAAGAGTTAGGAAATAGTAATTCATACATTGAGGAAAGGAAGATAGGATAGTGGCATCCATCTTCTCTGATAGAATAGGACGATCGCTTCAGATTTGTGTTTTTGGAGAAGATGGGGAGAGGCCCTATCATATGTCTCTGCTAGGTTTCAATTTGTTAGAACTTCACCCTCTCCCAACATTTCTGGTTTTGTCTGTTTTTCTGGGAAGGATAATTAGCCTTCAAAGGATAACAACCCCATTACAGAAACAGCAAGCCTTCTTAGGGGAAGTAAGAACAGCTCAAACCCTGCCAGGCAGGGAAGAGCAAATCTCAAGGTTTCTTTCCAGATTTCCCCTCCTACCCTGTGGCATCCTGCTGCTACCTCCAGCTTTATCCTCTTTACGTTTCTCTCAAGAGGTTCAATTGCTTTCATCTTTGCATTTATGGATCTTGCAATGACCTGTCACAACATGAGCTCCCAGCAGCAATAGGAAAGATGCTGATTTAGGCTGGAGGTGGCTGAAAGCTCACTCCTTTTATTCTTCTCTTCAAATCCCATTGAAAAGAAGGAGTAAGAGTTTTCAAGGAGAGAGGTAAGACCTCCTGGGCCTTCCCAAAATCCTGCTGCTTGTAGGTGCCCACTGCACAACAGTTCATGTGTGTTTTATCAAGCATCTTGTAACATTATGCTTTATGCATAATAAATGGAAGCAACACTGCTGTCCTTGACCAAACCTTATGATTAGATAGCAGATAATAGTATTTAATTCCCTTGCAACTATGTACGACTTCAGATGCAGCTGTCCCTGAGGTCTTCAAGTCTAAAATCTAATTATGTTGATGTACATGGTCCACGCTTTTCCTATCACCCCATAGTCATTCAGACTCTTAGTAGCCCAGTATTCACAAAGCCACACCAAGATAAACTTATTTATGTCAGGTGGGGAGGGGGGGCTGCAAAAATCACCCCAGAATCTGTGTCCTTCTGATTGCTCTCACACTGAACAAAAGCCCCTGCACAGCTCCCCAGGGGAGGTATAGAAATCCCTTCTTCTGCACTTACCTATACTGCACTGTTACTTTGCAAAGGAAACGTGCCTGAGCTTTTGGCACGTACTGTCCATCAGGCTCGATTTGTAGCCCAGCAAATGCTAAATTTAGGGTTGCAAAATGCTTAGAGTGCTTTGTTGTTCGAGGCATGGTGCATACTGAGAACAGATCTAGCTGCCGCAGTGAGCACTTTGTTCAAGAAAAGGACAGCGATTTCTTGTAATGTTGCTCTAAGCAACACTGACCTAGGATGTATAAAAAAGCTACTTGGCTAAAGGGTTTAAAAATGCAGCAGCCTGCATGGACACAAACGAAATAAAAGGTGGTGCTGGTCATGAGCTACTAACAAAAAGGGTGAAACCCCAGTTCTCCTAACTCCCAGAAGCTGGGCAGGAGGTGGAAAGGAAGGGATAATGTCATATTTTCAGTGCACAAATCAGGTGAGAGGCACAAAATCTATAAATGCTTTAATGGAAACAATTTTGATAATGTATTGGTGTGAGAAAGAAAGGCACTATGATAATTTCAAAGCATTAATATTGAGCTCAGTTTAATTTATTTTGCTAAAAAGTAATCTGCAAATAAAACTTTGCTGGAATGGAAAATAATAACTTTTTGTCAGGCACTTCAAAATAGGGGATTTAAACATTCTTTCTTTTCTTTTTTTTTCAACTGAAAATGCTTTTCATATAGGAGATGCATGTAGGTGCATTCACTCCTTCTGAAAGTTTTGTTTCCAAAGAAAGCAGCACTTCTTTTGAAAGGGAAAAATGTTTGCTTAATAGAATTTCCAGTTGTCTTTAAGACACCAAAAAGCTTAAGGAGACGAACATCACAGCAGTGTTGCTAGAGGTGAAATGCGAGAGTGGAGGTAATGTGCATAAAAGGGTTATCCTGTCTGCTCTGTCACAACTGCTTACTCTGAGTCTGCTGAGAAGTGCTGTGAATTAATCTTTGGAAAAATGTGGAAATGTTGATAAAACCACACAGAGTACATGCTACACTCTGAGTTCCTGGGCTTCAGTTCCAGCTCTCTAGACTTTGCAGGACATATGTTCATTTCCATCAAACCACTTCTGAATTCTTCACAACTGTACCTTGAGTAATTTGGCATGAAGAAAAGCCTCTAAAGAGCAGTGCAGGTGAGACGTCTGTTCACTTCCTGCCTCCTCCAAAGGCTGCTGAAACTAATGAGAGGTTTTCTGTTGACTTGGGTGGGCTCTGGAGCTGGCCCGTAGAGGGGTGGCATACTTGCAGATGGTGCTGTTAGAAAGACTGGCAGAAGAAAATACAATTTTGCTATAGGTATTCAGGATGGGAGGTAATTTCATTGGGTAACTGAGTTACGAGGCAGCAACAGAGAGGTCTTGCTGAATTATAAATCTGTGCACTTTGCTGTGAGGACCCCGTATTCTGCTGCCTGCTAATTGACATTGTTCAATTTGCAAATAGTCAGACACGCATATAAGAAATGGCCATGCTTCTATCCAATTTGCATAGGAAATAGAGCCTGAGATGTGCATGAAAAATTCCCTGGACAACTGTATGCAAGTTTTTTATAAAACTTTGGTTCTGCCTTGAGATATGCAGGTTTTTGAGTGTCATCTCAAGGAATGGATGAGATTTACAACATTCATTTTAGAGGTGTTTGTTCAGAAAATAATATCCTCAGGTTGTTCTGGAGCTTGCAAATCACTTCCTCACCTTAAAGAATTTATGACACAAAATGCATGCGAGTTCAGTGCAAATTTGGAGAAAAAATTAATGTCCAACACTGCAGAAATTTTATTCTTACCACAGAGGCTGCACAGCCCTCTGCTTGCTAAGAATAATTTTCTTAGTGTCCCAGAGCATAATCTTCTGGCTCTACACTTTTTAGATGACCATGCTAAGTGAATAAATGTGATCTGGAGGGACAGGTGTACTTCTATAACGATGCTTTCCTTTCCATGAGGACATTTGAAGAGGTGTTCATCCAGATTCTGCTTCCCACTTAATTAGTGAATCCCCAGCTCCTTGTCAAGATCCCCTTATTACATCTGACTGTTTGAATTCCTTTGCAGTTGAACAGAAGGTCTCAGATTTCCAAAGTGTGGACCACATCCTGAAGGAGGAACCACGCTTTGATGCACTCTGAGCTGGACTGTCCTCTCTCCTGCTGTCAGTCATCTACTGTCCCTGTTACAACCCGTAGAGCTATTCAGTTTGGAGGGGGGAACTGTGAAGTATAGTATCTAGGACGGATGGAGGCAAATAATATATCTAAAATATTATATATCTAAATATATATAATACATCTCTACACCTCTGCTTTTGGTGAATTTTCAGCAATAGGACTATTTACTTTCATCACCCAATTCGTCATTCCCATTTCCCTTCTCTACTGACTCGATTCAAGCAAACAACAGCATCTGGAGTATGTGGGGAGAAGTTACAGCATCCATCTTTAAAGTGACCTGCTTTTCTTTTTAAGCAACTCCTATGCCCTACCCAGGCTTCGGAGGTTCTCTGCTGCATAATGTAAAATGATACTAACTGGGCTATTTATATCACTGCAAAGTGACTACATGATGGGATAATTAGCCATGCCATATCTGCTGGAGTGAGCGATAACACTGTAACACATTCTTGTGTTAAGCCACACAAACAACAATGCCTGCAGGTTAAACAGTACCTGAGCAGCTGATAGGTCTCCTGCACTGTTATTTCCAGGAGGCGATATCTACTGGCTTCATTCATGTGTGAGGCACAGTTGTAATGCTGGTTTTATTACCTCTTGCAGTACTTGCCTTCTATGCAGGTAAATGATTTCTGCAAGCAAGCTTGCTTTGGGCAAGTATGGGTATTCGAGCCATTTTGTGAACAAGTAAAGTGAACAGATTTGTAGACCAGCTAACTAAAACATGACCCTTGGATGAAAAAAATCCAAGTGCTTGGCCAGTCAGTCTCACACTGTTACTCCTGGGTGGAGTCCAATAGCTTTTGCTGTGCTTCAGCTTACATTTTATTTCAGAAACCACAGCCAGTAGTGACCTGAAGCCATAGAAGTGTGAGTGTGATCCGTGATCCGTTTAGCCCATGTTTAGGTAGAAAGATTCTGGTTTGCTGAGGAGATCCTTGGCTTCTGTAAAGTATTAGCACAGACACAGCTGCAGAGAAGAAGAACCTGTTATGCTCTGATTCAGGGTGATTCAATGGTTAATCTCACTCGTTAAAAAATGTTTAATAGGAATTTGCTTAATTTCAATTTCCATAAATTGTCTGTTATGTCTTTCTCTGCAAGATTAAAGGATCATTTTGTATACGCTATTTTCTCCCCAGGAAGGTTACTAATGCACTAATCATGCCTGTCTCAAGTCTTTGAGATAAGATCAAATTCACTCCCCATAAATACTTTTCTCCATCCCTTGAGCTATATTTGTGTCTCCTCCTTACACACCCTGTACACATCCTCTTTAAAATGTCAACACCAGAACTGGACATGCCATTCCAGTGTGCAGGAAACATGCCAGCATCAGGTGAGCAATACCAGATGGAGGACAATAGTCATTGCAGTGCTTGCCTGGTGGCGCATCCAAGGAATGAGTTCACCCATTATATCACTGTTGCAAAGTATGTTAAGTTGTTTCTTTGTTACAAACTAGAAGTATTACTCGCTGGTTACTAGAGTTTAGTTCCTCACTTATCTTTAGATCAGTAATACTGCATTTCACTCAGCTAAAACCCACTTTGCTTGGATGGACCAAACTTTCAAAGCAAACTCGGTAACTAACCTTACTGATCTTTATTCATCATGTCACCCTCTCTGATGAGAAGCAATTCTATATTTACCTCCCGTTCACCTATGTGATACCCCATTGGAAGGTGGAGTAGGATCTCTATAGCTTAGGCTTGTAATTCTCTGGTTCTAATGTAGAGCTGTTTTGTGTTTCATGAAAAGACAAAAGAAGTCCTATTTAACCTTGGTAAAGGATAGCATTATGATTGTGAAAAGAAACTTGAGAGTGATGTGTAGGCGAAACATTTTGGTAATGTTACTGTGCTGTCAGCTAGTGTGAAATATACCACCTCCACGCCTAGCATTTATCCTGTCTGTAGCCTGCAGCTGCTTGTGTTGGCAGAGATTCCTGCTACCAGTTTATCTGGATTCCATAAGCAAGTCCATCCAAAATAAGACAAGCTTTGGGTTCAAGTGTGTTAGGTATCCATCAGGACTTTGCTTTACAAATTACCTTAGTTCAGTCCAATGAATTCTGACACAACAGTTCATTACTTAGGGAAGAGAACAGCTTTTCACAAAGTGGAAGCCAAATATCCATTTTTTTAATATCAAAGCTACACTTGAAGACAGTCCTGAAGACTCTTCAGTGGTCTATAATAACATGAAGAATGAAATGCTGTCTATTGCATAAAAGCCATGGATTGCAGAGTCTTAACTTCTTGAATAAAGCTCATGCTACAAAGTCTTGCTGGCTGCATTATGTAGAGAATAGATGTCAAGCTTTAAAAGAATCATTTAATAGATGTTGGGAACAATAAGAACAATAAGCGTCTAAAGAATGTAGCTTTCTAGCTAATTTACTCTCAGATTTTTTGAAAGTGCTGTAGTTTCCCTCATAGAGGACAGGTCATGTTACTGTAGCTGTCTTAAGTAGCCCCTCAGAAGGTGGACTACTTCAAAGTGACATGAGGACCACTGAGGAAGTAAATGGAAATGACTGTTGGTCATCTGTTCTGATGCAAATAGTCTTAGGGCTCTGCTGAGAAACCATCAGGGAAAGATTCAGAACAAAGAAAATAAAGTGCTGCTTTATTAAATGTACTGTTGAGCTGTGTAGCTTTTTGATTCAGCATCTCTGTGACACAAAAAGAATTCAAAATATTATCCTTTAAGAATAGAGGAAAAAGCCTTACAATCCAAGAACACAACAACCTTCCTCTGATAGAGGAAAACTCTAAATCATAAATGTTCAGAGGGTATTTTAGAGAAATTACACCATAAGCTTCTTCTGTTCTCGTAGTCTTCTCTTATATATATGTAATTTGTAAAGATTTGGAGATGAGGTACTAGGTTACATGGAACTTTCTTCTGTCCCAGTTAAGCTCTTTTACATTACACTGACCTTCTTACATAGGTACACACATTCTTGATAGTGGAGTCAGCATCTAACTACTTCTGCAGTTTACTGGGATATCAATACAAGGAATATGAGCGGGACTTTTTGGCCTGAAAGAAGAGCTCACTACACAGGGAATCAGATTTAGTATCCACTGGTGGGAAGCAACTGCTCCAATAGCAAAGAAATAAGGGTTGGATCCAGTCTGGCAGCTGATAGCAGGGTAGAGAGGTGCTGCCTAGCAGCATACTTGTCCCTACAGCAGACCAGAGCGTGTGAGCCATGCTGAGTGTAGCTCATATCAAAATGGGAATGGTGCAATGCTGAGATCTGACAGAGAAGCCTGCAGCACACTGGCTGAGGTGTGCAGTGAGAGAAGAAGAGGGTGGAAGAAATTACATCCCCTCTAACTATTCTGCTCTGCCAGAAAAACAGCCTTGAATAGCCATATTTGATAATATCAGACCTGTGATATAGAATTATAGAGAAATATGGACCTGCTTTTCTAATTCAGAGTACCCTATTCTTCAAGAAGAGCTATTTTTAGGTGCTCTTCACTAAACATCACTGTATTTTCACACTGCAATTTTTCCTCCTTCAAACTTTTCTCCATACTTCATCTTTGGCTACAGATGCATTCTGAAATAATCTATTTTGCACCCCTCTAGCCAAATTAGAGGATTCACTGAAAAACTTCCTTATAAAAACTCTCCAGCTGTGGCTATTTGCTAAATAAGAGAGGAAAGGATTAGCTTCTTTGTGGAAGCCAGCACAGAAAGTTAACTACTCCTAGCTGCTGTGCTAGATTGCAAACACTAGGTGACTGGTAGGATTCATGATTTTGGATAATAGCAGTATTTTTGGGAGTGAAATGCAGGTGTGCAGAGATTGAGTCAGTATCAAGAAGCAAGGTAAGCTGGGAGTTCTGTCATTGAGGAAAAGCTTCTGGTCATCGAAGCCTAAAATAGCTTTGGTAGAATATGAGTTTAGGCGGAAACGAGTTTGAGGCATTTAACGGTGAAGTGCTATTGTCAGTCTTGGTAGCAGTGCCTAAGTCTTTGATATTGACCTTACTAGGCAGTAAATATAGGCTTTCTGAGATACCTCACATGCATAGGCCTACCTCTCGAAGGCAACTCTGTTCAATTTTATCTTAGGTCCAAAGGATTCCACTGCATCTCTTCCATTTCTTACTATGAAGCACTTACTGAGAGAAAGGCTGCTTCTGAAAATAGGGTTCAACTCTGACTTGAAAACTCTAATCAAGCCAGGGTCTTCAAGAAGATTCTGTTCTCAGTTATCTCTCTGGAAATTGAGTAGCTTTATCAAAACCAGCTGATAGCGTAAGAGCAGAGCGGTGGGCTCTATGTAAGTTTGTCTTCTAAATAACCTTCCTTGTACTGCTACTAAATCACAATATTCCTTTTCAAAGAGTATCTGAAATCACTTCCCTGCAGAACAGCAAAATTTAGAGTATTTCTGTTTACTACTTTACTCAGTCCTGCACTTAATTAAAAAAATAGGGAAAATAACTAAATATTCAAAAAAAAATGAAACTGATTTTGTGAACATTGAACCTTCACTCTCAGTTCACAGCCAGAAGCTGTGGGAGAAGAAAGTTGTTTTTCCTCTTATTTTATGCTTTAGGTTTGAGGGTAATGTCTTTACTTTGCAGAGTGCTTGGGTTATGGATGATGGTAGAAAAAATTCTATTTTCTATTCCTAATCCGCTTGTTTGTGACTAACTGCAAATTTTACCCTCACCTGCCTGCAATAATTTCTGGCTGCCATATGAACAGGATTACCCATTCTAAGCATTATAGATCCAGCAGTCAATTCCCAGAGATCTGGGAATTCTGAGTCGGTGAACTATATTGTATATGACCTTTTACCGTTAATAAGCAGCTTAAACTTTGTTGGCTCTTTAATACATTTTTTTTTTTAATCAATTACTTTCCAGGAATTTTGATCAAAAGTAATTACACTTATCAAATCCAATTTTGTTTCTTGCCTGTTTCAGCTTCTCTCCATTACCTCAACCTGTTGCTGTTTTCAGAAAATGTGAGCAAAACTCTGTGCTTCTTGAGACTTTCCAGCTTACACACATTGTAAGATCTTGTGCAAGAGGTGAAAAACAATTAAAAGTTATTTTTTCAGTCCTCTAAGACATGATAAGCTTGCAATGGAGAACTTTTAAACTTATCTCCTTGATCTGAATATTCCTGTGAGGTAATTAAGTTTGGACAGGTCCATAGTAGTAAAACATCATCAGTAAGTCTTCCTTTTCAAGCAGAAAAACTTGTTTAAAGCACCTTCCATCTTTGAAAGCATTCTCCCCTTCATAAACCTTGAAGTGCTACAGCGAAGCTGGAGTTGTTGGTGTGCAGAGCCTGCCTGTCACTTAAGGAAAACTCAAATTTCATATATCAAGGGCGTGTGTGGAAATTGCTTTGAGTGTTAATTGCCCAAATGATTCGGCTTTAGAAGAGCCTCTCATGTACTCAAGTATGTCTCATAGCATGCTGAGTGCCAAGCTCCAATAGAGAGACAGCTGTGTTCTGCTCCCAGATGTTTGAAGAAGATAATTCTTGCCCATCATTTCAGTCCCCCTCCTAAAATGCTGAGAAATTTGTTTA
Source organism: Ceryle rudis (assembly GCA_033439905.1). Taxonomy (NCBI): domain Eukaryota; kingdom Metazoa; phylum Chordata; class Aves; order Coraciiformes; family Cerylidae; genus Ceryle; species Ceryle rudis. The sequence goes on along the minus strand of JAAGNO010011112.1, from coordinate 45,900 downwards.
ATGAAGTCATTAATGCACAGTAGCACAATTCTTTTATTCTGTTTAAAAAATACTCTCCCTAGAATGTATGCAAGTTTGCCTTGGCTTATAATTACAGTAGCACATTGTCAGATTAACTGTGCTGAGGAGATAAAACAAAGCCATCAGTTCTGCAAAATTAAGACTCTGCCAATATAATTTAGAAAGAATCGAATCCCTCTGCTTTCAAAGATGCTGTTTCTTTGCTGTGTTTGGGGTCATTTTAATTCTCCAATTTACCTATTGCAACATGAAATGCTGTTAGAAACCTAACAAAAAATACAGTCTTAAGTCTTGGATTCAAACCTTTTCATAAATATTCTTCATTGAGATCTCAATTTTCAACATGTTCACACGTCAGATCCTTGACCAATTTACATTGTTTAGGGTTTTTTTTAAGTCAAAGAAGCTACAGTGAAGTCAAGGGAAAGTCAGGGGATCTGTGTTTATTACACCAGCTGCCAGCGGGCTGAGCTGAAACCCTGGATCCAAAGAAAAAAAAACCAAGCCTTTTACAGGGAGATCCTGTCTGGACTTTGCCTATCAGTGTGCAGGTGCAGAGAATTTCAAGAAGAGGTTTTCTGCGCTACATGGCAATAAAACATTTGTGAGATCCATGTCTTGATCTTTACAGTGAGTGACTACCATCAATTCCCGCTCCTATCCGACTCAACTGTCAGAAGAGATTTCTTTCAGACTGTAACTGAGTTTGACCAATCACATAGAGATGCTGGGTTAATTCAGCCTGGTTTTGTTGCCTGCTTGCTCTTGAATGGCAAGTATATAGCTTTGTTTACACAGTGCAGGTGCTAGGCAATATGAGTTCACTTTCCATGTTTCCGGAGGTACCATGGTAGACCTCATCTGCCTTCCCAGTTCCATGTGTCTGTGTCTTCATCCACCAACACAGCATTTTGAGCCCACAGGTTATTTTGCTTTTATAGCTTCTGGTCCAGATGCTGCTGTGAGTTATGGACTCTGCTCAGCATCTCTAGCCTCTTTCAGCCATTGTTAAAGTTATTGCAAAGTCCATTTTTTTCTGATTGAATCAGATGTGATAAGACCTTCTGGAAAGCACTTTGTCTGTAGCAGGTGGCCATCACAAGCTGGTGGTAGATGTTGATGTGGAGGTTATTGAGGTTGCACGTAGATCTGAGAGACGTGAGGCAGCAGAGCTCCCTGTGCTGACAGTGGGATGAAGCTGCTCTGAAACAGAGCCACAGCCACAAAAAGCTGCCTAAGTCTGGGGCATCCAGGGTGACTGTAGATGCTTCTCCTCTTTAGGAAGCTAAGTGAGGCATTTGCTTGTCTCTCTATTAAATGATACATCCAAAGTTAGGACGCACACACACTTCTGGATACCAATCATTCCCTGATCTTGCTCCCACTGGTGTTAATGGGTACAGTGGTGCAAAGCTTAACTTTCTCTATATGGCCTTAGCAAAATATATTAAGATATATGATTTGTATTGCTATCTTGTCCTGAAGATGGAATATGAAATTCTGTAGTTTGCAAGGTTGTTCCAGCAAGGTGCTGTGCAGCTCAGGGTATGTCCTTCAGAGAATAAACAGGAGATACATTGAGGTTTCACACACCACCAGCAAGAACCTAGAAAACACAGGCAGAAATGAGCTGTCTGCCACAGTATGGAGATCTTTTTATTTCTTTTTTATATTCAGATGTTGCCTGTAGGTGGAAATACAGAAACCACTAGAAAAATATACCAACAGTTAACTATTTGATCTTTAATTTGCTGCAAAAGAATATTTCAAATACTCATTCTTTTCTTTATGATTCTCAGGAACTGCATCATTTTTATTCTGATGGGCTTTGCTAAGCAAATAAACTGTAATAGGCAAATATAATTGCTGGTTTTGGGGAGTTGTTTTTCTGCTCCTTAACTTAGAAGGCTTGTGGTGCCCCTATATTTTCTATAAGATATTGTACAGCTAAAGAAAGCCTTCTAAAGGTTATTTTCTAGCTGCAGTGGGACAAAATAATCATGCCAATTTGTTGTTGGGGCAGAGAGAACTAAAATTTGTGTTTTATTGAAAAGAGAAACTTGCTGATCATATATCAAGATCTAGTGGGCAGAGGAATGCAGGAAGTCACTTTGTATTTTTTATAAGCTATCCCACTGCATGCTTATGCCGATACACCTCTTGTGTGTTAAATGTTCCTGACCAGCTAAGGATGTGTGAGAGGCACACATCTCAGCTGGAAGCTTTTAGTTGCTTATGTAAATCTGGAGAAGCTTCTGCTTTTAGCTGTGAAAGTCACAGTTTCAGTTGTCTTTATGACCAATGGCTCTTAAGGTACCAGCATGTAGAACTGGTTTTCACCAGTTCCACCATTTTGTGGAATACAATAGAGCACCAAACTTCTTATTGTTAGAAATGGTTGAACTTTACCTGAGATACAGGATATTTTTGTTTTACCTGCAGAATCCAAAGCGTCTTCTGGTTTTCTTTGGAACCAACTTTAGTTAGGAAAACCAAAGTCAGCTTTGACAATGCTAATTAAAATTAAATGAACATTCCCAAATGGAATACTAGCAACGGAATGCACCATGACCCAGCTGCATCCTTATGCAGCCTTGCAGTGATAGATGTTGCTTTGATTTTCTCAAGCTTTATGGAAGAATATTGGCTGAGAGTTTAGAGAATATTGGCTGAGTTAAGACTGAAGAAATACAGTCTTAAACTTGCACTCACAGCAACAAAGTGGAGAAGGCAATGTTGGAAAATGTTGATGTTTGTTACTAAATAAAAGACAAGGATATGTTTTCATGGATAGTCTGGATAGTGACTACAGAGACTACTGTACAGCGTTTTCTCAGGGGTTTAATTTTACATAATAATACCAATAAAACAAAACAGAGTACTTGGAAGCTGTGAACTCCTGCCTGGACTCAGAGCTAGGCAATGAATGATTATATATATTTCCCAGCTCCACCTTAACCCAGTGCATGTAAAGGGGGAGGGCAAGACCTGGGAAGACACTGCACAAGAAAAATGATTATTAGATAAAGTGACGCAAACACATTCCATGAACTTTACTGGGGAGGAAAGATAAAACAAAAATATCACTATGCCTTTGTGTAACACTAACAAACTTTACTGTACAGCACAGAGCAGCTGAAAAACATATAGTTTTAGTGAATAATGACATCTCATTAATCTGTTTTATTAAAAGTGCTTTTCCCTTAGATTGATTATTTATTTACTCTTTATTGCAGAGAGGGACAATTATGAGGAGTTTAGAGGTTTGTTGTTTTTTTTTTTTTTTTTCCCAAAACAATTCAACTTTGGCCATGAAATTGGTTTATAGAAAAGGTATTGTTTGGTCCATGTCAGAACAACATTCTGGTAATGTTTTCTTGTAAGCTATGGGTAGGGAGGCTGATCTCTGGGAATGTGATCTTCACTCACAACTATGTCATTATCTTCCTTGCCTAAATGCCTTAATGAATGTGGTTTGACAAAACTGTTTTGTCAAGAGGTAAGTGTATGGGAAAAAAACACTCCACAAACAAACCAGCAACAATCCCCTCCCCTCCCTAAATTAGATCTACAAAAAGCTCAGCCAGAACCTGACAGAAAACTTCCTGATCCTACAGGAGACAACAAAAACTGGACTGGAGGGCTGAGACAAAATAAAAAAAAAATGGGACAGGCTTTCAAAGTCCATGTAACTTATAACTCTGAGTGGGACAGTGAGTAAGCTGACTTGGTAGGTCAGCTAAGGTTTAAAGTGATCTGATTCTGAACTATTTTCTATTCTCCTTGGGCCTGTAGTTCATTTTTCATTGCAGCCAGTAAAGCTGCAAAGATGAGAGATCTTGTTAAACTTAAACATAAGTGCCAGATGTTTTTGGGGAGAAGAAGGGGAGAGAGGTATTGAATGCTAAGACTAAGAAAAGTAATTCTTTAGGAGCTGGGCACAAGTGTCTATGAATAATTATTGTGGCTTAACTTTTGGCAAGTGTTTGGCACCTTGCTGTTCAGGGGAGTCAGCTTGTTCCTGATTCTGTGCTGTGTCTTTCATTTTTCATTCTACTTTCTTACGTTCTGGTGTCAGAAGCATCACTCACATCATACAAGAAGAAAGACTGAGAGAGTCCTGAGCTCCCTTCATGGAACAGCAGTCTTTATCCCTTTACTAGAAAACTGAGAGAGGTAATAATCTCTCTGATTCTTCAACTTCTGTTCTGGTAGTTCAAGTTGGGCTGCTGCTGAACAGAGGAGCATGAAGATGTTTCAATTCTATATAACAATTTCTGAGCAAAAGGCTGTATTTATGCATAACATTACAGAAATACTAGGAAAAGTATGGGGATCCCTGAGGGTCACACATGCATTCATGAAACAGAAATTTATGAATGGAGAATAAAGCAGAAACTGACAGTAAAGAACGGCAGAAAGTGTAATTTAATTGAAATACAATATAAAATCTTATTTGAGTTAAATATAACTTACAGCAGACTCTATTAAAATGCTATTGATCACTCCATTAGGTGTTAGAATGAATAAAGATGATTGTTCCCAGTAACCAAGAATGTGGTGGTGAGTTGCATTTTATCAGCATATGCGTATATCACACTGAGATGGGCTTTCAAGTGAATGTCCTAGCAATCCCTCAGGGAGATTGAACACTTTCTTTCCAAGATACTGGTAACTGAGTGACCACTCAGGTCTTCCTGGTCATTAACCAAACATCAGAAATTAGAAAACCTCTCTATATGTAGCTACAGTGAGGCTGGTTGCAAAAGATTTAGATACTACAATTTTTATTTTTTTTTAAGCTGAAATAGAAATGTTAATCAAAGTCTTTGCTGGGAAGCAGGTTCATTACTGCAAGGTCTGGACCATTTTCTTTCTCATTGAAGTCAAAATATCCTGTACTGAGACTTTAGGTTCAGCAGATTATGCTACATATTATACTAGGCAGAGCCTCTGAATGTTCTTTAACTAGGCATATATTGAGATAAAGGAGAAATTGTATGAAAAGTATGAAGAGCAAAGCAGAAGTATTCTCATTTAGTAGCGGCTGGGTGGAAGGCAGGCCATCCATCAGTAAATAGCCATTAGGTGTTTTTAAGCCTACCTAGAATTTTTAAGAATACCGTGCCTTAGATAATAAACCAGTGTACAGGTCCACACTGGCATCCACAGGGTAATGTTCCTTCAGAGACAGTTAGTGTTTGATTTCTTGTTTGAAGTTTGACTCCTTCTTAGATATATCAAAAATGTCTCTGGCTTTTTTAATGCAAACACCACCAATGTATCTTTTACGGTTTGCATACTCTATTAAGAAAAATTCTAGCCAACTATGCCTTTTTGATCTACATTCTTATGAAAACAACATAATTGGCAATTCTAAAAGTTCATGGTATTTTCAAAGAGAACAAAAATATGAGATCAGTCTTTTAAATGCTGAAAATGACAACTTTAATTATAAAGTTATTTGTTGCTTCATATTTTACCGTATTTTTTTTTCCAGTTCAAAATATAGTAGATTTACACCAGCAGTGTATTAATAGCTTTGGTAAATACAAACATTATAGTCAGCTTTAACATACAATTAACGGTAAGCATTGAATGCTCTGTATTCACTATTCTTTGTGATAGCATTGCTGCAATTCTAATAGGCTTTAATACAATGTATCAGATCCATTCCATCATACATACAGCTTGAAACGACAGAAAAATGGTGTGAAGGCAAGAGGTTTATGCTGAAAGATCAGCACTTATAAATATTTCTACATTAATTTAGCGTGTTCCTTTCTGGTATGGTTGAGAATACATTTTTTTTTTTTTTGCAGGAAGGATAAATATAGTCAGTGAAATTCTCGTCCTGCTAACTTGAGGGGGATTTTATCCCAGCCACATAGGGAAGAGTTGTGTAGAATAAGGATTCCTTATTTCCAGCCACTGACAATATTATCTTCTTGAACTGGAGAAGGACCTCTACTACTACACGTTTCATTTCTTTGTAATACAGTTGGAATTTTTACTCACCATATATGTTTTTATTTTATATTGTTAGCTTCCTTTATTAACCATCTGAATTTCCAGGCATCAGATGTGTGTTCATTGCTTGTTCAGGGCTTCTTTAGTTTTCTGTCTTTTTATATGAACTGTGTGAAGCTTCTGCATTTTTTAATACATATAAAGCTTTCTTATGAGAAGAACTGGGAGATTTTAGAAAATGCAATAAACAGCTCTTAGTACATTTAATCTGAGTACTCTTTTGGTGTGTATTTACCAGCATTTTTTGATTGGACTTGCACATGCAAGGAATTCAAGCACCTCAAATAAATCAAAAGAAATTTGTTGTCAGCAGTTAGCTTCAGCAAATACACTTTGATTTCTCCAAGCAGCTATATCTATTTTGTTTGATGAAAAGCTGCTCTTCATCTCTATTGGCATCTAATTACCTTCTCCTACTCTGTAGCTTTTTACTGATTTACATCTCGTTTTAGTGTTTCCTGTATTCTGTAAGGAATCCTCGCAGGCGGTAGCTAGTGATGCTATAATACTTATCCTGAAGCTGTGTTTCAGCAGCTTGTCTGCATTCCTTGCTGAAAGGGAACAGTCCTTTTTATTTTCCCGTCCTGGTGTTTCCCCAATGATCCCTAGATTTGCTTTAAGAGGAAAATGGATGTCAATATTCTGAGGGAACCTGTGGTACTACTTTTAATAGTCCTCCAAAGTGATTTGGTCCTGTTGTTCTAAAAAGAAAAGAATGTATGTATAGTTATCTTGCTTAGTGGCTGATTGAATCCTCCTCAGGACTGCATTAATGGCACCTTGGACCTCAGGAAAACCTGGAATGACTTAGGCCAAGCCCCAGAAAAAAATTGTGTACTAATGGGTGGATAGGATTTAGGATTTAGGACTGATTGCTTTTGGTCAGAATTACTCTGATGAGCTGCAATGCTTCTACAGGGGCTGACACTGGCAAGCAGTCATTTTTGTGAAGGGGAGGACTGTACAGGTATACTCCAAAAATTAGAAGAAATTGAGTTCCAGATGTTAAAGCAGAATGTATACTATTGAATTTGTGAAGACTGTTTTCAAAGCTCAACAAGAAGAAATGGTTTAAAGAGGAGACTCATTTCAATTTGCAGTTAATGTGGGTTTTTTTTCAATGAGAGAATTTGAAAGCTCCATGGACCCACTCTTAAAGCTCTCCAATGTCATCAGAAATAATGTGTTTAAGTCTAGTCATTTTAGAAATGTCCTACAAGATCATATTTATCTTCCTTCTACCAACTCCAGCAAATAGTGGTCATTTTGATGCACGCATTTCCTAATACAGCATTGAAAAATTACTTATACTTCTAAACATGGATCTGTGTCTTTTTATGCAAAGTGGGATTCAACAAGCTTTGCAAGGGCATTAAGGCACCAGGAGAAAACCAAGTTGTTTGAGGGTTCTTCATGTTGCTTCCCTGTTTAATGAACAGTGGAGATTTATAGTACTAAATTTAACTAACTATAGAACTTGCAGTGCTATATTTAGATCTGTTTTCTGTGAAAATGTGGCAAGATGTGATCACTTTATAAGTCAGTCTCAGGTCAGATTGGTCAGCTTTGATCAAATTTGACACAGGATTGGCAATCCAAACCTGAAACTTTTTGGAAAATTGGTTCTTGGCTGGCAGAGAGGGACAGAGTATCTTCATTGATAAAAATATATAGATAAATAAATAGATCAGTAAATGGCCAGTCCTTTGCCATAGGGAAGGCAGTGGGGATCCAGGTGGGAGCCCGGGGGACTGCAAACAAGAACTGCAGTCATGGTTGGGAAGATGAAGCACCAGAGAACCATGGGACATCAGGCTACAGCAGTGGAGGGATCTGGGAAAAAAAGTCTGGAGGGGGAAGAGAAGCTGTTTCCTTAATTCTATTCAGGAAACGAATTGTAAAAGTCATTCAGTCATCAGTGACAAAAAGCTATGGCTGCCAACCGAGATGTCTTGGTGTTGTACATAATGTCTGTTTCAGCACACCTTGTTGCTTGCAGAAGGATGCTTTCCTAATTAGTCCTAAAAAGTGATAGGAATTTTATAATGCACTCTTTTTACAACTAAATTGAATGGCTCAAGAGAGTAGAGTTATTTTATTAGTAAAAAATATCAGGATGAGGACATTAGAATTGGCCAGTCATCAGATGTCATGAGCTTTCTTCTTTACAAAGCAAAATTTGTCCCCAAAAAAACCAAAGAAACATCAAATGTCCACAAACCATCTCTTCTCTCTTTTTAGTGTGCTTGAGTAATTTTTACATACGCAAAAGCCCTGGAACCCAAAAGGACACTATAAAAAGACCTAACTGAAACCATAGCTCTTGCCAGAGTCATTGCTCTGCAAGCATTCAAAGTGGCTCATTACCTATAGGGAAGCTGTTGCTGTACGCTTGGACTATTTATCAGCCTAAATGAATAGGCAAAATGGGATGAACAGATTTAATTAAGCTACTAAGAAGGGATATATAAAAGACCAGTAGTTGCATTCAGTTCAGATTTAGGAGAAGCAATGATGCAAAGTCTGGTGCTGACTGAACTGGGAAGAATTGGTTGAGCTCCACTGAACTCATGTTGTACCACCAGAAAATCTGGTCTCGATAGTTCCAGTGTAGACAGTCTGTTTCAGTCCACTTCATAATTAGAGAACTTACACACACCCCAAAAGAGACTCTAATTCAGGTTCTTCTGTGTATCGAGTATGACACAGTTGTCTAATAACAATCAACAGGCTCAAGTTGCAAAAACCAGAATTTCATGACCGAGGAGGGAGGCCGGAATTCATTCCCCATGCCTCACATCTTCTAAAGTCAGTTTTCTTTAACAGCCAAAGTAACATTCCATGGTTCTGAGTATATGAAAGGGGACAAAAGGCCGGTAGCGCTCTGTACATCCTGCTAGCACTGGAGGAATTTTATTTGGTGTTCCCACATCTTTTGTGGTAGATGCAGCAGAACTCAAGTCACCCCATTTACCCTCTCCTCAGAGGAAATACTTATGTTTTTATTGAACTTGAGAGTCAGGGGTCTTCAGTTTTACTAACACAGTCTTACATCTAAGATTAGTGAATTTTTCCAACACTTGTCCTAGAAAAATGAAACCAGACTCCTTTTTCAAAAGTAGTAAAAAGATTAAAATAGTAATGTTTCTTAGAAGAAAATAGTCAGGTATATAAAATATTTGAGCTCTGCTGCTGCTGGGTTTTGTGCATTTTATACTGCACTACCCACAGGAAACAATGTCTTTGTGCAATGGTATGTTACAAAAATATCTTAAGCATTTAGCAAATTTGGCATGGTTTTGGTATTGTTTGTTAAAATGCAAATGTAAGGATGTAAGATTCAAAATCAAAAGTATCAGGATTCTAAGAATAATTCAGAGTCCACCTCTGTCAGGTACTGAGAAAAGAGTAAAGTTGAGATTTAAAGACAAAAATATCCCATTTCTTCACTTGGATCCTCAGAGTCTTTTCTTGTCCAGATCTATCTTCTGTTACAGCATTTTGGTGGACAGTGTTGATAGCAGAGTCCAGGAGCTTTCCAAGCTTTGGTGCCAAGAAATGAGCACAAGTGATCAGCTGCAATGTCTTGAAAGCAGAGTTGTAGATGACTTCATATATATGTATAAATATATATAGATCAAAACAGGAAAAAACATATTGAATTGAGCAGAGCTCATCAGTGTCTTACTTTCACTGTGTATTTCTTCTCTTCTGTTTTCAGTAGTGCAGGGCACCATTGCAGCTGGGGATGAGCAGGTGCAGAGAACAATCATCCTATTTCCAGTCCTAACTGTGAGCTTCAATTAGGAAGCCAACTTACTGGGGTAAAGAAACTCATCACTGTTGATCTTTAGGGGAGGAGTAAGATCTTTTCATGTAACTCACTATGACTAATCTATTTATTTATAATAAAGTGTTGATGATCGGTGTATTTCTCTTCTCTAGCATAATGCAAATGATATACAGAGGCCATACAGAGGGAGACATCAATACAAGCTAGACAGATACTTGTCTATCTATACAGATAGATAAGTTTCTTTACAGTGGCAGTCTTACGGTTGCATTTATTTAAGATTGTCTGCATCAGACCTGAATTAGTCTCCCTGCAAAAAATCCAAAATCTTGCTGGTGAGCATTCAAGAGAATTCTCCAATGAAAAATAAATAAATAAATTCTCAGGCAAAAACTGTCTTACATGAAAAAATCTGTCTGAGCTCCATTGTTTCAAAGGGCCTGCTCAAACCAAGATATTTGCCTTTTAATATCTATCTATTTATGCATGCATGCAGGGAACCTACCAACTAATTGGAATCATATTTGTAAGCCTATTGACTATTATATCCTACATTGTAAATTCCAACATTTTGCAATTCTAAACTTCCCTGCAGAGAAAGTTAGAAATAAATCCTTCATTCTTACATTTTCCATGTTTTCCAACAGTTTTATTTCCTTTCAGTGTCTTTTATTTTTATATATATAAAATAAAAAAAAAAAATTAAAAATCCCAATCTAAATCCCCAAACAAACAAAACAAACACCCCTGTGCCAATAAAATTGGGTATTTCAGGGGAAGGGGGAGATATCTGGGCTAGAAAGCTATTTTTGTTCCAGTTACATTGGCTTTAACTAGTTTAATGTTTGTTCTATGGCCATTTAAATTCAATTTCATTTAGTTCTGTATCATAGCAGCATTGGATGCATCATTAACTCTAAGAGGATGTTTTCCATTGGCATCTGCTATTTTCACCAAATGTCAAGGCTTGACATTTGCTATCTTTATCTGGTTTTGGTGTATCACTCATAGTGAGATTTTGTTTCTTCTTATCTGATATCGATTTCAACTGTGACCAGCTGTGTTGCTAATAAAACCAACAGGCAAGTATCTGGCATTTAGTTCTTCACCGGTAGAGGAAATGAAACAACTCAGTGACAAAAAAAAAAAAGTAAAGAGATACTTTTCAATTAGGATGCTTGCCTGTATCCTCCTCATATTATCCATCTCTTAGCACTTCTGTTGATGTAGCATTTCTGACTCATTCCCTTGGGGAATTCTCCATAGAAATCTTCTTCTCTCAAATGAAATATTCCTTTTTGCTCTCATCCACTGCTTCCTGGAGAGCGGGGTCATTTTTCAAGGCGGCATCTGCACTTTCGGCAAACTCAGTTCCTTTTGCCTCGTTGGTGTGGTAGGTGCCCTTATGCCTGTACATGTACCGGACCATCACCACCAGCAGGCAAATGAGGACAAATACCACTGCAGCAATCACACCTAAAGGAGAGAGACCAGTTAAATGTATTGGCATTTTAAAAAAATAAAATAGGAACAGTATCTCAGAGCCAGACATCACAAGTTGAATTACTTGGTAGAGAAAAGCCCGTGTATCATAAGGTGACCACATATTGCAGTGGCCAGAGTCAGAAAAGAGTCTGACACTGCAGAAAAAAACCAGGATGGGATATAGATACTGCAGGAGTGCAGGTCAAGTTCAATGACTTGATTTGGTTGAACTCATTTGAGCTAAAGGTTCATTACAAAATAAGGAGAAATAAGAGAACATAAAGGAAAACCGATAGGTTTCTTTCATCCTTCTGGTAACATATACCCAGAAGAATTTGCAGGCAACCTGACCCTGCCACCACAAGTGTACTCAATTTCAGGAGAAGTACACTGCACTGAGTATTTCTTAGGAGACATTCAGCAAAGAGCAGGAGCCGTGTAACTGCTCTGGATTTGCAAGCTGCCATATCATGCTGTGCTCTAATTAAGAAAGTCTGATTGTAATGAATGGAAGTGACACCTGGGAGGAGGAAGGGATTCTGGGTAGATCTTTCCTGTCTCCTGGACTAAGGCTAGTTACTAGCAAGGTGTTGAGTGGACAAAAATTTCCATAGGCAACCCAAATGCACACAGGATTAAATGGTGAATAGAAGCACTCCTAGTGAAGGAAAGTAAATTCAAGTCCCCGGAATGGCTGTGCAGACAACACTCTGTGTCCTTGCTTCCCAGAGCCCTTTCCTTTTTTTAGCTTTTCTGCTGTTAAAGGTAGAAGACCCTGAAAGAGAGGCACCCTTGTCAAGTCCATTAAAAAAAATTACAAGATGTATCCGCTTCCTCTGATACAAAGTTGTTTACTTAAGAATCCTGAAACTAATTGAAGTGTTTTGAAATTTATTCAACTTGTGTGATTTTTTTTATTTTTTTAACACTTTTTGCATACAACTGGGATATGCTTACCAACACTTTAGCTGTGATTCTGTACAAGTACATGATACGGAGCTGATTCTATATTCACATGACTCCCGGAGTAAACAAAACACTAAAGAAATACACAATAAAAAGCACGAGAACAGGACATTCCTAGGCAAGTCCCATATGTGGAGTGTGAAACTGCTGTGAGGATGCAATAGGAAGGAATTCATCTGAGTCATTGTAGGCACCTGTAGTTCAGGGGGCTCCGTCTGAGTTATGCTCCTTGTGTTTCCTCTACTGTCAGTGGACTGTGTGTGTGTGTGGGTGATTCTTCTTCTAGAACTGAATTCCTGTGTGTGGTCAGATGAATTGCTCCCTGGAAATGCCTACTATTCTGCAGAGATAGTGAGGGGTATGTAAACAGTACCTCTCTTCTGTCCCCTTTGTTCAAGATATGTGTCAGGAGTGGGTATTTCCAAAGCTTTATGATGCTAATGATTTATCAGCATTGGTAAACTGAGTGAGTTTACCCTATTGGCGTGGAAACAGGGGAATGGACGGGATATTAGCAGGTTAAATAAGAATGGTAACTCTTGTCATACAAAATGCAATGCCTGCAATGTTATGCCACAGATTTGGTGGTGCCTGGTTCTGGAAAGCGGTGTTAGTGCTAGCAGAAATTAAACTGCTTATACCAAGAACTTTAAGTTTACAATAATATCTTAGTTTCAGAGTGGTCTTCATGAATTTTTAGGATCTCACTGATATCCCTTGACACAAGAGGCTTTAATAGGCTTTTGATGTAGCACAATATTAATAAGCCCAAGGGACTAAGTACAAATCAATTTACCTGCTAGTTGTTCATAGAAAGCTGAAATTAAAGTTACGTAAGATGGGACCCGAGGGAAATACAGCAGAACCTCACCAATTTGCACTAATGATTGGTATACCCCCTTGTGAATGTCTGAAATTATTGTGTTAGCATGGAAATGAACAAACACAGTAAAAAGAAAAAGACAGGTTCTCTCTGTGAACACAGCTTTTACTCATTTATTCTTACACCTGTATTTACTTTAAATGCATGGGAGAGCTTTAATGGAACTCCAGGAAATGCACTGTGGTATATTCTGTAAAAAATAAAGGGTCAGCTGGTATGAGCTAGGATGGCTTAAATCAAAGCTGCTGCATTCGTTCTGTATGAAATGACAGTCTTGGCTGAGTGAATAATGAAGAATTCTAGAGGTTGACTTAGCTGCTGGACTGTTTAGGCATTTTGTCCTAGAATAAGGAATGGACTGGGGTGGTACTGCTTACTGTATGGTTTACACTCATTATCTCGTCTCATTATCTTGCCAATACCCCCTCTGGGAGCAGATTTCCCACTTGCCTAATTAACTCTTAATTGTGTTACTCCTGTTGTTATGTCAGCAAAGTTGAGGTTTTGCAAAATGCAAGAAAACAACCAACCCACTGTTTTAGTTCTAATGGTGCAGCTTCATGCTTACCTCCAATAACAGCCACATCTGCTCCAGCTGTGGGGCTCTCGATGTCTCCGTCTATAAATAGATTAGAACATGCAAAAGTTAATTAAAGAAAAAGGAATTGAATCGTATGTAACAGCAGTGACTGTACTGATGGTGCTGTATTATTTTAACCTCTGAAACTCACAGCTTAAAACAAGATGTCTCGATAGCAAAAGACATTTGTGAAACTTCTCATTAGAGTTAGCTGTACTGTAACAGTTTTCTGTCACACTGCAAAATAAATAACTAGCACATTATGCAAACGATCATGGCCCTCAGGGAAACACCTACTGTTTATTATGAGCACTTACCTGTAACATCCTCCAGTGAATGATTAAATTAAGAGCGTTTAGGTACTGTGATTACTCTCAGAAAGGTAGTTTTCGGGAAAAAATGTTGGTGCCCATTTATTTTCCCAATTATGGCTCTTCAGAGTATGGTCTGGATCTTGATTTGATGCAAATTAATCTGGCTCTGTTGATTTCAATTAGTATTTATTTATCTTCAATATCCTATTTTTAATTTTAGCATTTGGGGTTATTTTTAAACTGCATTTGGAATAAAGGCAAGTCTGCCTGTAGTATAAAGTCCAGTCCCTGCTTAGAGTAAATCTGAAATTGGTGCTGATAAATCATTTTATGTTCTTTATTGAATTAAAATTTGTAAAACCAGATAACTTTGCAATTTAAATGCAAAACAGAAGTACCCAACCATGCCTTTTTAAGAAATAAGTAATGGGCCTAAAAAGTTGTAAGCTGCTGAAAGAGCAGTTAGAATAGGAATTACATTTTTATCTTAATTAGAGCACTTACTAAGAATGTCCAAACCAACTAACAAATAGCCAAAGTGTTTTAAAGGGGAGAAGAAAAAAAAAATTCTAAAAAATGGTGAGGATTTTTCTCTCATAATTTGATACAGACTTTAAGTAAATTCATATAGACGAGCATTTCTTTACTAGCTTCCCCTTAGTTGATCCGGTTGCAATTCTGATCTTGTTTTCTGGTCCTTATTTCATGCCATTGATATCAGCCCACTTAGTCCTGAATTACGTGGATGTCTGAGAAGGTGATGAACTCCTGGAGTTTTTCTGTGCTAGGTTTTTCTTTGTTTATTGTTGTACTGTTTATGTAATTCTAAAAGATACTGGTTTCTGAACAAAGTAAGTAGTTTTATGTGAGGTCTTCTTTCTTTCCCCTTTTGTAAATACAGTGGATAGAAAAGTTCTCTGGAAAAGGTAACAATGCCAATTTCAAATCCTTCTATAAATTCAACAGTGACACTATGGCTGCTATCTGGCTCTCCTTTTGCTAAATCTGTGATATATGATACAAGGATAAGACAGTATCAGCAGCTTTCTCCTTATTCATGTCTGGTCTCTTATATCAAATTGCAATAAACTGAGGAGATCTGAGATTCAAAGAATCTCCCTCTTCCCAAACATGAGAGATGCTTTTTCTAGAAAGTAGGAGTGCTTTCCTCTCTCCCACAGATCCTTCCCATGTTTTCTTCCAGCTATACACTGATGGAAAGATTGAGCACGCTTTCTGTAATTTAAAAACTCTAATTATGCCTATGTCCATTCAAAACCCATGTGCCTGAGAAGAGATTAATTGCTTCAAGGTCAAACTGTTCTGTTTCTTTATACACCAAATATATGCTGCATGCCAAAAAAGTAGGCTTCTCTACAGCAATCAAATACTTGAAGGTGTGAATTCTAAAGTGCTTCCCTAGCCACACAGCTAGCTTCTAAACATTAATTCCAGATTAAATCATCATCCCTTTAATTATAAAAAGGCAAGTGTGTAATTCTGCTCTCTCCTGTTGTTCCCAGGTGCCTCTCAGATTTAGATAACAAGCAGGTGCCTTATCTCTAGTACTTGCCACTACAGTGCTTTTTGATAGTGGATTACAGTACCATCACTTTGCAGAAGGTTTCATTTCCATACTGTAGCTTCTACATTTTCAGAAGAATGCTGGACCCTTTGGGAGCTATTGTGTAGTCAACACTCATCTGTTAAGCTGACCGTGCTATGCCATTTAACAACCAGTTAATACCATGATGTGGCTTTGCTCACCACAATTCCCATTTTACTGTGAGCACGAGTGTCTGACTTCGCCTTTGTGTGCTGACTTTTGACTGTCCTCCCAGGTGGCCTTTTGCTGCATCATCTGGAGTGTCAGGACACTGCAGCTACCACCAATGATCTGAAGTTTCCAGGGTCTGCTCCCCATATCTGTTTTGAAGCAATGATGCTGAAGGGGAGAGAGGGACCCTCAGTGTCTGTATCACAGTCTCTGAAATGTCACTTTGTCCAAGAATAGCTATGTAATTCATAGCAATATCACCATATTACTAGGAAGAGAGAGAATGTATCAGTGTCATTCAAAAATCAAGCAGTATTGACCTTCATGAAAGATGACTGAGGAAAACACAAGGGTCATGAAAAGAGAACGTCTTCCCAGAGCAGGGATGAGACAATGGCCACTATCCAGACAGGAATCCATGCTTGGCCCTTAATCTCAGCATGGTCTTTCTAAACTTCAGTTTAGTCTATGGGAGAAATGCATTGCATTGCTATAGGACTGGTTCTTCACTTTTTGAGGCAGGAAAGCTATCCAACATACTGGAGAAATTTTTTAGCTGAAGAATGGCTTCAAGTTTTCATTATTCCGCTCTTATTCACATGCAGAGCACTCAGAGGTCTGTGTTTAAGTAACTGCTGTTGCACCTGTTTTGGTTATTTTCTTTTGTTTCAAGGACATCTCTTTTCTGCTGCTAAGTTGTCCTTGCAAAAATTCCTCTCAGTGTTATACTGGCCCTGGTCCATAGCTACAATCTGGTCCTGAAAGTGTTTAGATAGTGTTGTTATTTAGTGCCATTGGTTACCATGACACACAGAAATCAAAAGACTGTGGGAAAAATTGTTTTTAATAAAATTTCTGGCCATCAGAATGAGTTGGCTAAATCCAGAATAGAACATACGAATCAAATTGGCTATTGTTGAAAAGTATGTTTCTAAAACCCAGAATGAAGGGAGAGAAATGCCTTTGTGCCATGACCTGAAATTCATCACATTCCAGTTCTGCCCATAAACTTAGAGATACAGAATTTTGCATAGAATGACAATTTCTACCTTTCTCATTATCATTAATCATGTAACACTGAGGAGGCAGCAGCCTATGACAGCCCCCGGAATATTCTTGACTTAAATACTGCAAGAAGATCTCTGACTTTCAGCTTCAAAGGTAAAAAGTCAGTACAGCTAGCTTTTATGTTAATGTAGCCAGTGGTGAGTTTTTCCTACTAAGTTTGTCAGTAAACTTGTTAAACCATCTTTTTCGTGTGTGATTTGCCAATAAAACTTGAGGTTTTGATTTTTTTTGATAATTTTAATAATTTTTTTCTAGTTTAAACATCCCATTTCATTTTGGCTAAGGAGCACGCACTTCAAGGAGGCAGGTCCAGCAGTGAATATGCTTGTTTGAGGTTCAGCACTCTCCTTGTTTTACTGTGCACTTCTCCTGGCATTTGTAATGGTTTCTTTTCCTTAAATTACATATCTGAATACACTAAAAGCCATAAGTCACTTCCTGCTCAAAAATCGTGACACTGGCTTTAATAATTTTTAAATAGTTTAAAACTTCTTTTATTTGCCCTTTCTTTCATGCCTGAGCTTCATTCAAGTCTTACTTCCAATCCTTCTTTAGATTACCAAGGACTAAGTGCACTTTGTAGATGGAAACGGAGGTTTTGGCATGATTTTGTGACACCAGGAAACAATTCTTTAAGGAAAACACAAAGTATTAGGAGAATCCAAATAAAGTTGCAAGACTTGTAAGTGAGCTACTTCAGAAGCATAACCATGTTAAGACATCCAAACTGACTGGCCATTCAACTTACATGGTGTTGGGAAAGGGTATATTCATTCCCCAAATACTTTCTTCCATCCAGCATAGAAAGCACAGATTTTATATACTGCTAGTTGCAGAAAACAATACCTTAATGTGCTTCTTTGGCTCCTGACAGTGACACATGAGACAAACTTGCAGAGAGGTTCAAACTTTCCAAATTTTCAAGCATTGTGCTTGCCTACTAGAGGAGATTCCAGAAAAAAATCTGGTACTTGCACCCTGAGTACTTTTTCAGTCAGCACTGTACATAGCAATTTAAGTACCTACGTGTTTGCTTGTTATAGTTTTACCCATGGAAGAGGCATGAAAGGAAAACTGTACCTGCAAAGGGATCCCCCCATTTGACACATTGATATGAATGCATGGGAACATCCTATTGGATAGATCCAGTTACTGGTGTTAAAAACCAAATCTCTGCTGTGTAATCCACAGACCTTACCCCAAACTTCTCAGTGTCATTCTTCATTTCCTATGATAAAGCTCTGGTAGTAAAGCTGGATAAGTGCTTACTGCTAAGTAGTGTGGAATATAGAAAGAAAAGCCTGAGATTAGAGCTCATGTTGCCATGGTTTCCTTGCAGCTGTGGTGATACTGCTGTTTTGGCATGATGAGTCAAGTTGAATGAGTGTATGGATATCTATGTGCGATAAGCAGATTTTAGAACACAGTTTTCAAAGCCACTCTGCACCAGTCAGGCAGCACTGCTTCTGCTCCTGCTGTTCAGGATTTTCCTACCCACAAGATTATGCTTTTGATTCTTAGCAGCCTAAGCCATCTTTTATCAGGATGCTTCCTTGCTGCCTGCTTGTGGTTACAATCTCAGAGGAAGTCTTGGCTGCTAAATTACACTGGAGTAGGTCTCTAAGTGCTTTCTTGGGCAACTCATTTTCTCTCTTCTTGTGCCTGTTCATTGCATAAGAAGTGCTTGAAATTCATTCAATCCCTGTGAATGATGAGCTGAGCTCCTTAGGACAGTTATTTCCTTCTTAAGGGTTTCTTAGGTGTGCAGGCTAAGAAACACACTATAAAATTTCATCTTTAGTCAGCTCACCTAACATGAAAAACATTGTTGCTAGTGGGGCTTTTCCAAGTGAGGAGCAACGCAGCTTTATTGTGATATACACATGGATGTACTTTGCAGAACCACAACAAGTACTGACTACGTAGTTGCAGGAAGCGGTGTGAAAGCAGTCCATAGGCAGAAATGTGTCTAAATTTGGAGTTCAGCTATTAAATGTTAATGGTTTTCTCTTGAATATTAGTATTACCTATCTGTGCACTTCAGTAAATGAGGGAGATGTTCAATCTGAATAACATCCAGTTCATGATTCAGGCCAGATATAAGTGGAACTTGGAGAAGGGTTTTGCCTCTGTATTGATGGTTCTTTAATACATTCAAACTTTTGAAAGAGAGCTTTAACTATAACTGGAGACCAAATGAAATACAGTTTACTCAGTAAAACCGAGTCTAATAAATTATTGTCTATTTTTGGGGGTTGTATCAATTGACCTAGCATAACATACCATACTAATTTTGGCTTCTTTGAAAAAAGTTGTAATTTTAAAGGAAGACTGTGTTTTTATGTAGAGCATTTAGGTGAGGTTTCAAAAACACTCATCGCTGATGTAATTGCTTCCACTGAAGATGATAGTAAGGTACTTGACTGGGTTCAGTAAAACATTATAAACTTCTCAAAGTATTGAGGAATATATAGAGTCTACAAGGAAGCATTTGTTTTTTTTTTTTTTTTAACATTATTTATATAAAAATGTACTTATATAACTGTTCCTTTCCCAGGGGCTCATTTTGTTCTTTGTTTGATCTTTTTACAGTTGTCATTCCTCTCAACTGTAAAAGCAGGTCTTGATGTGTCCCTATTATCATCACTGATACAAGATTTTTCTTACCACACATTTAGTATAGAATAACTAGTGAAGTCTTAACATCTCCATTGTTTATGCAACTATGGTATGTCCTCCTTGCCCTCTGGTTTATGTTTGTGCTTTGACAACACATTGCATTCATGAGAAAATCATTAATCTATTAACCTTAGCATACTGATTTAATTTACAAGTTATAGTTAGAACCGGTTCACTGCAGCTGCATGTGTAAAAATGAGCTGGGTGAACTTCTGAAAACTTCATGTTAAAAATATGTTAATTGCTCAAGCTGCTCTCTGGCCTGTGTTATGACATCAGATGCATTGTGCTGAGGCCCTTCTGGATTAAAAAAAAAAAAAAAAAGAAGTCAGTACCTATTTTAATATTTGCCAGTAAGTATGCAGTGCCCTGCCAGAGCTGGCATCTCTTATCCTGAAGGGTCATCAGCCTGAACCCATCAATATGACACATTCTGCTGAAAAAGCCATCACCATCTCCCATTAAATAATGAAAAAATGAAGGCTGTTCTTTCAAAATTAAGGAACAGTTTCTAATCTGTCAATCTAGAAAAGAGACAGAATAATTTGGCTTCCATTAATATACTAAATTATTATAAGGACAATAATGGTGACATACAACAAAAACCACCACATGATTTTTTGGTTAGGTAAATGGACTCCATTTATATGGAGCACAGTTAAATCATGCAGGTTGAAAATACTACAAAATTACAATGCACTGGCCCCACTCCTCTTGCTATCCTAGCTAGCAAGTACTTTGTCACTAATTCTGAGAAGACAAAATCCAATCTCATTCAATTAAAATAAAGGTCAGTTCAAGATTTTTCCCACTTTTAATATAGCAAGGATAAAAATGCATTATCAAATTAGTTGTCTTTTTTTTTTTTTAATTAGGATTGCCACATAATTTTATCAGTTCTCATTTGATTCTGTGTACAGTCTCAGCAAAGTGTTTTTGTACCATCCTGGAATGCTATAAAGTAGAGAAAATACGTTTTCCAGTGTTTGAGGAAGTAATGGCTTAATTTACAGAGTTTCTCCTTCCTTTGTGAAGCTGAATTGTGCTTGAGTCTTAGGGAAGATGAGATGGAGACATATACTAGAAGTCAGCTTGTCAAAAAATAATCATATGCTATCCCTTAATTATAAGAGGGAAAAGGAGAAAATGTTGATGAAATTTGCAAAAGTATTTTAGATGAAAATTAACAAGGATCTTTTAAAACTGACAGATATTCTATATTTTGGGAAAAAAATAAAAAAAGGAAGAAAATTGTGGTTTAAAGGGTTACATAATCTAAACCAAACCAAACCAAAACAGAAGTTTTTTAGTTAAATCAAACTTTTCTGTTTATTTCCCAAAAAACCAACACCTCCCTTCAAATCCTCCTTTCAGTTTGAACCATATACTCTTTTTATGCATATAAACTGATGTATATATACAATAAAAAATTGACAAAGAGATTCAGATGGATCTGTCTGCTCCTTATAGCATCAGGGAGGATGAGAAGGTTTCAGGACTGGCAGAAGAAACTCAGAAGAGAGGAGAAGTTAGAGAAAGAAACTGCATGACACTGGAGCTCCTTAGCAAGTAGGCAATGAAGCTCACAAAAGGATGCTGTAGAAATTTTGTCTGTAGAGATGGGATGTGCGAAGCCACCGGGGTCTACCCAGCGTGGCCTTGCTGCCTACGTATAGTGGCTGGTTTTTGCTGTGTCCTATGGGAATGCTGCTTGATGTCAGAAGAGCAAACGCTGCCTTTTCACCATACAAAGGGTGAATGAGGTGAATGGACATGGAAGGTCTAATCTTTTTCAGAAGCTTTTTTTGCAAGTTATGCCCTGTTTTGTGTACCTCATGTTTATAGTCATATCACTGCAAAATTACTTACTTTTCCATGAAAATACATTAATGTAACCAGGCCATCATTTACAGTTTTCCTTTAAAACCATCAAAGTTAGCTTATGCTCCAAATGTGCATCTTGCTGGGAAAGATAAATTGACCTGGTATTGCTTCATTAAAGAAAGAGTGACAAATGGGGTATGAATCAATCCATATGGTACAACCCATGATCAGGATGTTTTCCTGTCTGTGTCTGTCCTTCCACTCCCCCCTTCTTCATCTGACAGAGTACTACTTTTGAGGGCTTTTTAATAGGGAAGGATTTGAAAGAAACACTAAATATCCAGCAGATCTGTCAAATAGTTTTTGCCTGACTTTCCTCCAAAGTCAACAATTTCAAGCTCTAGTCATCTTTTTTTTCTGAATCAAAATGGGAACAAAACAGTGATTTCCTCAGTCATTGAGATCAAAGCTGGATGGAAATGTGTCACTAGCTTAATTGATTAAGCACTGCAAATGTTGCAAATTATTATAGGTAATCAAAGGAGCTGACTATGGACATAGAACAAGCCCATCTGACAACATGTAACAGATACTTTAATTCTTGAGAAAGAGTGTAACATAAGCAAAAAAAAATGAGCCAGAGCCTTCAGTGGAAAGTCCTAGGCCAAGAGATCTTGGATGATATGATGATTCCTTCCCAACCACTTGAGTAGTTGGTTATATGATGCAGAAAGACAATTTAACTGCTAAACTGCTTGTAATTATTTACAAAGACGAGCTTTTAGTTTGTACCTAACAAGACTACCAGCCTTAATCCTGACCCTCAGGTCTTTTGACTGTGTCATCAGAGGATAAAGTGATCTCTGTGTTTCTTAATGTTGCTGTACTTTATTTTATGACCATAATAACTTTTTGAGATTAGGTTTGAGTTTACATTTGAAACATACTCTTTTTATGGGTATGGCATTATTCAAGACAAACATTAGTTAAAACTAGTCTGCCTAACCAAGACAGACTGAACTGTTTGTTAGTAGGTGAAATATTTCCATTGGAATACACTCGGCAGCATTTTTGCATTGATTTTTTCTGTTCCTGCTGTGTGCCTGACTGTTCTTATAACCTTTACAAATTTTGACTCCATTATTTACCTCCAACTGTTTTTAAAGGAAGAGCAGGCAAAGATAAGCACTTTGCCTCAATTTTCATGAAAACTCTAGGTTGGAGAGAAAAGGGAGGCTAAAGTACTCCAGCAGTGAAGGAAAGGCAGTGAGCACTCAGCAATTTAGCAGCAGCCAGTTCTCCAGTCACCAGGTGCTTTCCAGTCATCGCTCGAGAGGAGCTGCAGCAGGCTGCTTCACCTACCCATGAGGAGCTGCTGTAGGAGGCAGCCGGTGTGTGCTGGAGGCAGGATTTAGGGGACAGACTAAAATCTAAAAGCAAGACTGTTGTACTGATTCTATTGCTGGTGGAAAACTTGTTTTAATGGACACTGACATGCAAGGAAAGAAACATGGCCATTATTCTATTAAGGCTGATAAATGTCTACTTCTTGTTTTGAGATGAAAAAGTTTGACCTTGTTCTTCAGTGACAGGTGATATGATCAAGGTACAGGTGATGTCATCTAGAAATCACCTGGAACCAAGTGAAAGCCAGCAGTTACACACAAAGATATTATCCTAACAATTCAGAGAATGTAGTGCCAGGCTACTATCCTTAGAAAAGTATAATCATTTTCCCAAATTGGGCAGTTTTCCTCCTTTATGTCTCATTCCCACCACTAGCAAAGAAATCAGGTGACAATTCTTGGAACTCTTTGTGCTCCATCACCTAGCTTCATTTGGTATGAATTGGATTCGGCTACATCCAGCTCATACACCAGTGCTTGCCTTAAGGCACCGTCTACTAAGCATTGCAAGTGGGAAATGTCAGGACATTTAGCATATGCTCTTCAGGAACACAGAGATCTTTCCTGGAGCACTGATGAGGTTAATATTATTAATGGAGATATCTGTAGTGGAAACAATCTTCCAAATGCTTTAAATATTGAGCATATTAAACAAAGAAAATAAAGCATATTGAAACACCTTAGAAACTTGCAAGGCAAATAGTAGCTTAGGGCAACATTTCTCATTTTCCAATGAATATGCAGATTTTTTTTGCGAATTTGCTCGATTTAAAAAAGACAAAGCCCATTTTATTATCTGAAAAGAATTTATGTCTCAGTCCAAGCTGTTTGAATTGAGTTGAGCAATTTTAGAAAAACTCTTTTCCCATCTATCATTCATCTGAGCAGTTCTAGACAGATTGTGCAATAATTGTTAAAAAGAGATTTAAAAAAATACTCAATTGTCTATGATTTTTGGACAGTTGTCTGGCATTATTTGACAAGTAGCATACTGAACACATTAACAGAGCTGAACATGAAAAAAACCATCACTGAAGCCATACACGCACTGTTTTTCAGTGTGGGACTTACATTGTGGGATTCATCAACAACTCATTACTAATGCTTCTCTCTCTTAAGGAAACATGAACAGTAAGTACCGAGTAAGTGGAGAGCTAATAACCAGCCTGGCAAGACGTTTGACTACTGGAAAAGGGGTCTATGTGATCTAAACTGCCTGCACAGGTGCTGCAGAGAGGACAGTTGGCAGTTGGCCTAGATGATTGGTTTAGGTTCCTTACAGCTGCAACAATTCTTGCTCTCCCTTCCCTTCCCTTCCCTTCCCTTCCCTTCCCTTCCCTTCCCTTCCCTTCCCTTCCCTTCCCTTCCCTTCCC
>JAAGNO010011112.1:0-21600 GCA_033439905.1 Ceryle rudis | reverse complement strand
CCATTCTATTCTGACATGACTTTCAAGGAGCTCAAGGAGCTTGGCTCCAACAGAAGTGTGATGAATCCTGGGGCATAAGGTGGGAATTTCCCTTCCCATCAGCCAAGTAACAAACCTAAAAGACTATCTTTGATTAGAAGCCTAGCTTTCTGAAGTCTATAATTAGGGAAAACAAATCCCAACTGTTACTGTTAGCATTGCTTAACTATCCCTTTCCAAAACCTGTGCTGAAGGCTTAGACTCTCTGTAAGGTAGTGATAGACATTTTTGCAGAGCTTTCAACATGCACTGGTCAAAAGGGCTAGGTCTCTCCTACAGGTGCTTAAATAATGTTGTACACTCTGCTTTTGCCTGTGAAGTTTCAGTCAAGTTTGTAGAACCAATTTTACCATGCCAAAATTTGATGCTACTATATTCCTAACTAGAAATGAATGCCATT
This sequence comes from Ceryle rudis, assembly GCA_033439905.1. Classification (NCBI taxonomy): domain Eukaryota; kingdom Metazoa; phylum Chordata; class Aves; order Coraciiformes; family Cerylidae; genus Ceryle; species Ceryle rudis. The sequence goes on along the minus strand of JAAGNO010011112.1, from coordinate 21,161 downwards.
TAGTCTCCTAATGAGGAGTCTTTTTTGGGTTACTGCTCACTTGACTGACTGTAGACCAATGTTAACTTGCATACAACTTGGGGAATAACAACTTCTGAGGCTTCTGCTTCTCTTCCAAATCTGACTGAAACTGGTCAGTGGATCCAAAAGTTCTTGATGAGAAGCGACAGATGGAAGAACAGCTGATTAAAGAGACAGCAGGAAGAAACAAGACTCATTTCATTAGGAAACTGGACTGAAAACAGAAGTACCAGTGGGTACTTGGATAATATTCATACTTTTGGTCACCAGTTTAAAAAATGATGTGTTTTTGTGGCCATTTCAGAGCTTGTAGGTGATGTCCTTACTGGTTAAAAAGCAAAGAAAAAAACAAAAGGACATTGCTGAGATTTTTTTTTCCCTCAGCTCCTTTTTTTTTCTTTTTTTTTTTTTCTTTTCAGTATGCTACATTTTTATGTTTGGACTATATTTTAAACCTTTAAAGCCAGACTTGGCTTGGACAGCCCTGGCAATTTCAATGGAGGATTAATGTGTGTCATTAAGCAAAGAAATATGGTCCAGTACTTTTCAATAGCAACAAATGCTTGCTATGGCACTTCTCTGATCAATGTATTTTTGACTTACTGCAAAGCCTTTGGGCTGCTCCTTTCCTAAATGTATGAAATATACATGCAGGAAAGCTGAGAGTGAATTGTTGTGATCTGAGCTGGCTGCTACATTCCAGCAGAAAAGGACATTCTTATTCCTATCCCTTTTCCTTTCAAGCTGATCTAGCAGGAACCAGCCCATCAAAAGGGAAGAGGTGGGGGGGTGTGTTTAGTTACTGCAAACTGATTCAAATCACTATGTGGTCTGAGTGTTCATCATTCTGTTATGAGGGAGTGGTTTGCTAGATGCAGACAGAGAGGTCAAAAAACACAAATGCTGTTTTGGGCAGGTAAAGTACATTATAAATCTTCACTCAGAAAAAAAAAGTCCCCCAAAAGAGAAGCATAAGGAAAAAACCAGCTGGGTAAACTGGAGATTTCCTTGCTAGATTGCTCTGAACAGAATGGAAAACTCCAATTTTCACAGCCATGTGACTCCTTTGAAACACAGTAGCTCTAGAAGGCTGTAGAAGAAGTTGGGCTTGGTATTATTCCCTTTGTAACAATATATTGGAATGCTCTAAGAAGTAAGGAGCCTCTCTCAGCTGTCAAAATAGGGACCCTAGGGCGGAGCTGTTACTCTGTACCTCCTTCCCTGCCTGAAAGGATGCTGCTCTTCCACAGCTGAATCAGCAGCAATAATGCTTTGCAGCCGAGCAGCAGCAGTCACTGCTGTCCCATTTACACTTGTATCAAAGCAGGGCACTGTTCCAAAACACAAACTGAAATACCAAGCAGTATACATACAAGGTGGGATTTGCAAAAGCTCTCTCTGTTAAACTTTTTCTGCTCCCTTTGAAGTTGGTGGCAGATCTCCTACACATTCCACATGTTCGGTTGGTCCAGCCGTGAAAGCTTTAAAAAGTTCTATTTTACGAATATTCAAAACATGATAGAACCAAGGATTCATTGTCAAGATCATCATATACAGCCTCTGTCCATCCTCTCTATTTTCCAGCTTCCCAATTTAATTCACCAGTTGATGCTGCCTAACAGGCTGCAAAAATCTGCCTTCTCAAGCCGTCATGAGAGAGCCTGCAAGTCTCTCAAATCCCTTTTATAACATACCCAAACTATTTATCATTGCCTCCAGAGAAGTCTGCTTGGAACAGTATCATAAGGTCAAGTTATCCCGCCGAAACACCTATTAGCATAGAGAGAATAAAAAAAAAGTAAAAATAAAAGAACGAGAAAATGAAAAATGAATAAACCAACAGCACTAGCACAGCCCTGGAAAATATGAAGTCATAAGTAGAGTTCAGCCAGAGCAGACTCCTATTAAACTTTGTTTAAGAGCCAAGTTCCACCCTGAGGTATGTGTGAGCTGCAGTTTATTTCAGGGGGAGCTGTGCTTCATATTCGGGCAAGGCTTGGACACAAGTATTTATCTGTTAGAAGTCAGAGAGGAGTAAAGCCCACATCCCTTTGCCATTTTTTTGGATGAACACTGCGGTCTGGTTTTACTTCCTCAAAGCCTTCCACTGGCTGTTTTTGCCTGACAAGTGAGCTCTGCTGAATGTGGAGGGAAGGAGTGGCAGAAGCTTTCCCTATCCTGCTTACACTCCCAGACAGAGGCTTGGCATGTCCACACCCTTGTGCCGAGCTGAGTTGCATGGATAGCTTCAGGCAACAGCCTTTTTTGTTGCTGAGGCAGGGTCCAGCTGCACAGCTGGTGTTAGAGGGGACAAAAGGATAAAGTCATGGCTACATGCATTTCTTTCTAGCTCCTGGAGGCCCTGGTTCCTGGGGGAGCCAGGCAGAAGAGTGTCTTGCTCCCTGCCATGAACTGTGCCTTCAGTAATGCTGAGCTCCTGAAGTTTAATTCCTTCAACTACAAGTTAAAAGATCTCATTCAAGAAGAGGCAGGAGGGGGAGGTAAGGCTCAGTCTTGCCAAGCACTGAGTCTGGATGTGAGCAGCAGGTTAAAGTGTTACATATGAGAAACACTGGTAAATGTAAAAGCTCTTATACCCCAAGGCAACTCTTTAAACACTGAAATACTAATGCTGGCTCAAGAATTTCCCATGCCTCAGATCCCTAGATGTTTGCCCTGTGCTTTAACTCTCCATTAGGCATCTGCTACTGGCTCTAATGGGGAAGATGGACCATCAGTTCCATGCTCACTACAGCATTTTCATGGACTGAGCTGAAAAAGTGTTTTATGTCCTGGTTAGGCAAGGACACCCAGCACCATCAGGATCAAACCTATGTTGGCAGTCACTTGTCATGGATACTTTAGCAAATGGAAAGAGAAAGCAGCGTCTCTGGGAAAGAAAATCTCTTTTTCTTAATACTGGTGTAACTTAACAGCCATCTGGTGAAGGCCAAGGGATACACAGAGGCAGCTCTGGTAATGCCACAACATCACTTAATTGTGCAATGGCAGTGAAACAGAGGATGGGGAAAATTGGTACCAAACCCCATTAGCTAGAAGATGGACTGGAAATATCCCAGCAAAGATGTGGAATGGGAAGGACGAATACGTGTGCCGTGGGAGTCTGGAGAGATGCTATGGCTCTCAGCCACAGCTGGCGTGCCATGATTTTGTGCTTGTCAAGGGTCTGATTTTCCATTTCTTCTACACATCCCTTCACCCAGGATTATGTTCAGGGTGGGGGAGAAGTATTCTCTCAAGGATATGGATGCTCATGCCCACAAACAGCAAGCTGTTACCTTGGTGTGCCAAATAGTGACAAATAAAACCAATTTCAAAGCTGGACACCCACATTTAATCAGTATCTTCCTGGCAGACTTCCCTCAACCACCCACAAGTTCTAGACCTTGCTGTGTGCTGCAGGCAGCAGGGCATGACCAGGAAGAGTTGATCCCTTAGAGTTTGAAAGCCCCTTCTCAGGTGTGAGCTGTGAAGAAAATCACTTAGGTGGAAAATGGCACATGCTAGATGTTCCAGTTTCCAAGTGTATTTCTCATTCAATGAGGAAAATACACCCCTCTCCACTGGGATGAATCACAGACAAATCTTTAATTACAGGACATGCGCTTCCTCCTTCTCCCCCCCTTCCCTCCACGACTGCTGCAATTTTATATCTGACAAAAATAGGCACCCAGAACTCTAAAGGGAGTAGCTTGTATTTTCCCCTCTGGCCACCTCCAGCAGCTGCCAGACTCTGCAAGGTCCTGGGGATGGTCTGCACCACATTGAAAAGGAAGGAGATCTACTCAGCCATTCATTACTCAGGTCACTTAAAACCAGCACAGTGAAAGTAGCAGTCATTCTCTCCGTCTGCTCTGCTACTGGCCTCTGGAGAAAACAGGACATAGGATACACTTCCTGCCCTGGGAAGGCTTGTAGCAGACAGGGAGAGAAGACTGACCTTTTCCTAAAGGGAATCTTAAATCTTGGAGAAGAGTAGGGGGAAAAAGTTCAGGCTGCATTTTATCTTAAAAACAGTGTCATGCAGTCGTACCTCCTCTTGCTTTCTCCCGTGTTTAAAGTTGATCTTCACTTATTTAGCAGTGACATATTTTAAACAGTTTCATCTGTCTCTGCCACCCCATTGTTACTCCAGTCAGTCTTGAACCTTCTGCCACAAGTCAGGTGCTGTTGAAATGAAAGACTTCATTCATAACAAGGAAAGGAAATCAGAGGAGGTACCCCAAGACAAGGGCTTGGCTCGTGCTCTGTTTCCAGCTCACAAATGTTTGTGTTCCCAGGATGCAGAGATTATGCATCTCATACAGAATGTGGGCGGAGAAAGAAGAGTCTTTGTCTGAGATTCACAGATTTTAATGGATTCCAGAGGGGAAATCTTTTACTGAGAAGCAACAGTGGCAAAGTTCAGAGAAATACAAAATCATTTCTCTCCCCAGTCACATTCCTGCCTGCCAAAAGTGAGAGGACTGATTTACTCCTCCTTGGTACAAGAAGTCCCTTATAGATCATTAATCCACAGGGAGAATGAGCTCAGGAACCATAGACATCTTTTCTTAATGTGCAAGAACTTTGAATCAGAAGGAATTCTTCTTTGGGAGCATACAGGTTCAGTTTGTCTTTATTTACTCCTCACTACCCCCTGACTTCAATAGTGGTTCCTACAATAGCTCTAGTTACTACTGAGAAATCACTCTGCCTTTGTTAACTCCTGTGGTGATAGTAGATGAAGCTACCATGAGATAAATCAAGTCATTTGAAGCAGAATAATATTAAAAAGTAAAGATCTGAAATCATCAAAGTCTGATCCAGAGTCAAATCAATATGAGCGATCTCAAGTTCAGTTATCTCAACACCACTGACTTGGCAATGTAATAACAACTTAGAGTGAGTAAGGAATTTCCTGAGAAGCTCTGCAGAAATGTGAAGGAGGCAGAAATGGTCAACTATATGTTTACATGCCAGGACATCAGGTGACAAAGCTTTCTGTTTGCAGCTAGAGCTGATCAGAAAATATGCACCAAAGTTAAGGTAGGAAAGGGGTGGACGCATTATTATTATTGCATCCTAATTTTTTTAGGAGTAATAAAAAGAAAAATAATATAATTTTGGCTCACTTTGACTCTCTGAAACCACCTGAAAATATTTCCACAATGCTTCAGTCACTAAATGAGGAACATTAAAGACTGGCTGTATCTATTCACAATACACAGAAGTTTTATGAAATGCCACTAGTCTGTCATGGATGGCATTTTATATTCTTTACCTTGGCAAAAAAAAATGTGCAGCAGAGAACTACATTTCTGTATTCAGATCTCCCAAGAAGCATTCATTCCATGCTCAGATTTACCAGTTTTCATATAAGTCTTGGAAATCCACATCCTTATTACTGTAAGTGACTTACAAGATCGGAAATGTGGCTGAAAGAGAAAACCCCAGGTGGCCGGTGTCCTTGGGGTTTTTGCTCTCCTCTGTACCTGTGTTCACCCAGCATCCTTTATTTTTGCTCTGTCAAAGACTGTGTCACAAAGTTAGGCTTTGACAAGTTCAATAGTATGAAGATCAGAACAATCATGTTTACATGTGTTACCACCTGCTACTTCATTTCTTCCATGGTTCTTAAATGTTCAGGCATGTGGCTTTGAAACACACTACCTTTAATGCACTTAAAAACTCTGCTGGATTTCCAGCTTGCTTTGATCTCCACAGTCTAGAGACTATCTCAGAGAATACAAATAAATATGTCTAGGGGAAAAACACTTTCAAGGAAAAAACCCTAAAGTCCTTCCAACTTAATATGCTTTGCCAGTTAATGTCATACCTAAGGTTGTTTTTTGCATTTTATCTTTGTGCTTCAGGAGGCCTAAATCTCTGCCCAGAATGAGCCACTTGATGAGGTAACTTAGGAAGACAGATGTGGTCACTGCCCCTTATCATGAACACAAGTGGCAAATACTCGTCTGGTGATTTTTGTTTAGAAAATTATTTCTGTCCTGAGAAATTTACAGACTAAACAAACCAGAAAGGATGAGTTTATGCAGTGGAGAAGACTGTTTTATTAGGAATGGGAGGGATGTGAAAGGAAAGATGGTAACAGCTTGCTATTAATTGTGAATAGGAAGGAGACATTGACTGGAGAGCTGGAAAGAGAAAAAAGACATGGCTAACCCAGGCTGTGAGCAAAACAGCTTCTTTCTGGGGATGTACAATACCATCTTTTCCATCTCTCACCACATGAAGTCACCATGCATCACTGCCTTTGTGGTAATGGTTTGAACTTGAAAGAATCTCAAATTGTCCCCGGAATAGCAAGCAAGTAGAAATTGAGGGCTGGGTTCTTGGGTCAGGATGTGGGAAGGTTAACTTGAGAAGGAGGAAGCATAAATTGGGGAGATATGGTGAGGTGGGTGGGCAAGTAAGCAGCATGGAAGATGTGTTTGGAAGTACCAGATACATCTAGCTCTACAGAATGTAAGATAGAAGGTGATTTTTCATTTTTTAAAGAATAACCAAGGGTTCTAACACTAACCATTGCTGAAGCTCTAGGTATGGAGAAGCCACCTCTCAGTGGGAGATGGGAAAGTGACAAAGGCAATCAACAAGGTTTCAGAAGAATTGATCTCTTTCTATCAGGTGGACACAGCCTGCACAGGACCGACAGAGCACCCTTCTCCTCTTTGACCTGGTGCTGTTCTTCTTGGCCATGCTGATGTTACCAGAAGCCATTGACTCCACTCTTTTTCTTGACTGGAGCAGGGGTAGGATGAGCAATAGGAAAAGTGACAGGTTGTGTAGAGCACACTGAATGGTTTTGAAAAAGAGTGAGAAAACCATGACTTCCCCTTTTCCCAAAGCAAAGGGGAAGATGGAACGGAAGCATGGCTCTCAATGGCAGTTTTGTTTCCTGGTCTGCTTTGCTCAACACCTTATGCAGGGTTTTCTGTAGTGTTTCAGCCTAATCCTTTGTATATCCCCCTATTTTCATCAAGTGCTTTAGTAACTGGGAGTACAGACTTTAAACTAAAAAGTCTCAATGAGTTCAGTGATGAGTAAATTGGATTTCTATGCAGTAGAGTGCAAAAATTAAAGTCCTCTGACATAATTATGTGAGTTGAAGAGAGATGGACAATAATAAACTCTGCCAATTGTGTGATCCAGGATGTAAAAAGTGTGTCCTGGGTTGTAAATAAAAATTCCTTTCTGATGACAAGAAAGATCTGGAGTGGGGAGCTGTTTCATATCAAGTTGCGAAGATGAAAAAGCAAAGAGAAACCAAAGGAGAAAAGAAGGGGGAAGGGGAAGAGGGGACAACTCCCAAAGGAAACAAGGCCTCAGCCTAGAGGATGACAGGGGAAGATTTATGTCTTCCTTGCCTGTGTTTTTCTTTCTTTTCACTGCCAGAACTGTGGAAAGTCCTTGAAAGAAGGGAGGAAATGGCATTTAACAACCTGGATCTGTGTACCTCTCCTGTGTTGAGATGTGAGCATTTACCAATGGGTAAAAGTCTCACCTGAGAAAGGGACAGACAGGAAGGATTAGGAAGTGCAGAAAATACCTGAACTAGACAGCTTGAGAGGACAGATGTGTGAGATAGAGGCTGGTCCTTTCTCTGAGAGCATCCCTGCATCACAGATAAATCAAGAATTTAATTTTATGCTGTCTGTATTCAATGGGACAGGGACTGTGCTCATGGCACTTGAATGAACCATCAATAGCTAGAAGAGCAACCTCTGCTAGCTCAAGTGTGGGTTATTAAAGCCTCAGGAAATAACATACTCTACTGAAAATGTAATTTAATTATAAATTGGTACATTTCTAGCCCTATTACATGCTAAAAAAACCTTGAAAGCAGAATTCAACTATATACCCAATATGGGTCACAGAAGATGCAAATAACATATAAAAATCCAGCGTGTCATTTTAAACATACTTCAGAATTTTTGAATACATACACATTTCCTGAATCCTTGGATGACTGCATTCTTACAGTAACTCTTCACAACCTACTAGAAATATTTTTTTCCCTCTACTCATTCATACATGTAATTCTCTAATCACCTGTGGTTAAGTGATTTGCAGGCTGTTAGTTTTCCCTGAGGATTATTTGTTTTAGCTAAAGTTGGTCATCAACAGCTGGTTTTTCATCTCATTTAGTGACTGAAAATTTTGAAACATCCCATTAGCAGATGAAAAGTATCTTATTTTTGTCTTAGTAATAATGTGGGTTTTTTTTCAAAGAAAACAACCTTATTTTTCTTGTGTACAGAGAACAAATTTGCCTAAAGAAAAGGATCACATTAACCTGAAGTAATAATTCTGTGAAAGCTATTCCAGTATAAATTCATTGTCCCATAACTGTTTGAGGTGGACATAGAATTACATAATACAATTGAATTGATTCTTGAATAAGTATTCTGTTTCCAAAGGAGAGTAGTTATCCTTTAAAGAATAACTTTTATTTCATCATGAATACAGTAAAATGATCAGTTTTTTGAGAAAACTGTCCTGAAGTTGCAGCTTCCAAAGTCTCCCAGCACAGATGAGCTCGTAGAGGAACACAGACCTGACCAAATCCTGTGGCTGCTTGAGGTTTAAACTTGCACCATTCACTGCCTGAAGAAGAATGCAGATTTGGCCTTTCCTAATCTGGGTTCTCCCCTTTTAAATGGCTTGATTCATATGGAACATGTACTTCCTCCTCGTCCCTTAAGTCATTATCATTCCTTTGCTCTGGATCTTTGGTTTTGTTGACATGGGTCCCACAGTGGTCTCCTAGATGGATTCAGGCAAATACTGTAGATGCTTAAATTCAAAACATGGTGATTCAGTATCTATACCATCATGAGCTACTAGGCTCTGACTGCATATACAGTCAGTGGAGAGACACCTGACATCTGGCATCTGCAAGGGATAGTTTGTATAAGGCTGTTTCACTCATGTTTTTCTATTTTATAAAAAAAAATTATATTTTGTAATGTTTTCCAACTTCTTATATATAGCCCGAATCTTCGTGCTTGCTTTCTGAGTTTGTGCCTTCAAAAATCTGGTCATCTTTTCTGCTACTTTTGAAGGTATCTGTCCTATAAAAAGGGAAACCATGAGCTTGTGGTATTGGTTTGTGAATAGAGATGTGGTCAAAGAAATAAAACTCTCTCTACACAGAAGTCTGACTAGAGAAAAGCCATATAAGTAATTAAAAGGATGGTGTGTATATATATATGTCTGTGTATACTTATTCATACAGATATACAGTATATTATGTATACATACACTCTGTGTGTCTATATGTGCGTGTATGTATGTAAAGAATTGAAATCCATTTTCTAGGTTTGATGTTACTAAAATAGTCTTTGTTTGCAAATCTAAACACCTAAATGTATATAAAGACTTGATGCCTGATTCTGCACTGATGTGACCCTGTCACACGTGCGCTTTATGATGTGGACTGCCTCATAAAACTAGATACTTTAAACGTGCAGTCCCCAGTAAAATAGGCATTATCACTCATGATAGCATGGAGCTGTCTCAGGGTGTGTTCAAAAGCCCCCCTGCGACTTACTGATAAAAAGCTTAACTCCATTTCAGGGCTTATCTGAAGAAGAAAGAGGTAGACCCTCATGAAATAACTGAATTTTATTTTTTTTTTTTTCTGAGATGAAAAAGAGAGGGAGGGAAGGGAAAAAAATGCTTTAAAACTTCAATGCAGTAGAACAAGTTTAACCCGTTGAGATTTTAAGTGAAGTTTTCTGCTTCATCAGGAAGAACCCTGTGGTGAAACATATGTCAGAAGAGAAGAAACTGGCCTCCTTTGCAGATGAGAAGATTAATTAAGAGAAAAATCACTTAGCCAGATGTCTCACTGGTGAAACTACACGTGCAAGGTACGTCTGCAATAAGGGAGCAGCGTAGCACAGACAGTGTGTTTGATTTCCTTGCTAACACTGAAGAGATAGGGATCTGTTGTGAATTAGATCATGCTGACTGTTGGAGAAATGGAGGAGTACAGATCTTATTTCAGCTACAAATTATGAGCTGCATGTTTGTTTTTATAATGTTGCAGTATTGTTACTTGATGCAGTTGAGTAACGGGTTACAAATAAATTACCCAGAGAAGACAGTCCTTTCCTCTTCTTGTTCATAAATTGTTGGCAAACCAAACCTGATTTCTCCAAGTGCCACTTTTCTTCATTCACTAAGTAGTTTTTCATAATGCTTACCAGCTGATGAATTTTTCATCAACTCATTACTAAGGTAACACTGTTAAATTAATTTGATTTAGGAATGTAAGTCTTTCAGAAGTAAAACACAGTCTGTCTGCTGTCCAAATACCCAGTCAGCTAAGGTGTTCATGTGTTCTTTTCATTGAGATGTCTGCGTGTACCCCAAGTTTTCATCCATTTCCTGTTACAACTCGGATGTGAAGGAAAAAAAAAAGTAGGCAAAGGTCCTACTGGGGCAAACACTGTGTTTTAATTTTTTTCTGATCTTTCTGTGGGAAACAAATAGGACAGCTGCTAAATGACTTCTAAGCTATGTTTTTTTCCTAAGCATGCATTACAAAATTAGAGAATCAGAAGCAAAGAGCTGTTGCCCCTGTGGATCTACTGGAATCAATGCTAACTCCTACCTCCTGGCTGCTATAAATGCCTTCCCATAGACAAATCTCCCTCTCCAGCAGTGCACCTGGAAAGCAGTCATTGCTCTCCTACATGTAATCTGTCCTTTCTGTGTAGTCTACTAGCCTTTTGAGAAAGTGTGCCTGTACAGCACCTAGCACAATCAGATCACTCTGTTGGCTTGGATTTCTCTGTGCTATAGGAATACTAATCCCTCCCTAACAATAGAGACAGGCACTCCACAGAGCAGACACACAGACTTTAGTTAGAGAATGCAGTCCTGAAAGCCTGTTTTACAAAAGGCTTTGCTGATTGGACTCAGTCATTTGAACAGTGATGGATACAGGGTATATTCCACAAGAGCCTAGAAAGAAAGGTGCAGCAGTTTCAGCAATGAGATGCAGACACTGCACAATTCTGTAATACTAATAAGCTAAAGCATATAAACAGCCATAACCTGGATGTTGTAACATCTACTGTGTAAATCTTTTTTTTTTTTTTTTTTTTTTTGTGAAAAGCAGTGCCTAGAAATGCTGAGAACTGTGTATTTGAAAAAAGCAGACTCCTATTTGGGTGGACATCCCTCCCCCCTTCCCTCCAGCTTAGCAGTTTGCCAATATTTCTGCTGTTAATTACTGAACTTTCAGGTACATTCTGAACCTTTCAATTTGCAGACTTTCACATGAACATCTCAGGCAATGAGGGTGTTGGGGTAAGCCCTGGGATATAAAGACAAATTTTCCCATCCATATGTACAGTGGTGGGAGACAAATATACAAGCAATTTACATAAATGTTTGTGGAACACGTTTTGAGACTTCTGTGCTAAAACTGAGATGTTATTATAATCTTTAGGTTTCCTTCCTTGTAAATGCTCACAGGTTTACCACTGAAGACCAAAATTTTCATAATCAATAGCCTCCATTTTTGTTTATTAGTTACTGTCACAGACAGGCACTTCTGTTGATTAAGGGCAATGAAATAAAATCTATTGCCAAGACAGTGAATAACATGATTAAAAGTCTATGGGCTATGGGGATCATTTCCAGCTTCTCACAGGCCCTGCGAGAAAGGTAAGTGGTACTGCTCCAGGAACATTTAAAGGGCCAGTTTGCAGCCCCAAAATATATCTCAAGAATCAATTAAAGATAGGCCAGGGCTGTTCTCAGAACCAGACTCGACATTCACGTCTGTAAATCACTTTTCCCTTACTGGGGGCCACCTTTGCCAAGTCCTCAGCCTCTCTGGAGGGGACAGCCCACACATACTTGACTCTTTTTGCAAGGAGCCCTATTGTCATTGCAAGAGGTGGAGAAGCTTGGCACCACAGAGCTGAGACCACCTGCTCGTGGGGCAGCACCAAGGTCTGCTCCCCCTCAGCAGGGCAGGAGTTGCACCTGTGCTACTGCTGAGCTACAGCTGGCAATGCAGATGGAAAGCATACAGCTCACAAGTCTTGCTTTGCTTCACCCTGATCCTCACCCTCTTCCTCTCTTTAAGGCTGAGGCGTGGCCTGAGGTCGAGTCTTGCCTCCTGGTTTCTTTTTGGGCCAATTCTTTCTCATAGCAGAGACTGCACTGCTTCCCTACCCACTCAGAAGGAAGACCTTATCTGCTGGTAGATGATGAGGAAGAGAACCTTCCACAAACTGCTCTCCTTAACCACAAAATCCTTTGACAGCTGTCATTTGGAGTATAAGAGATGCCAAATAAAACAGTCCCAGCATGCCGAGTACATATTAAATCCTGTAAGGTGCAGAGTACATTCTCCAATGGGATGAACGCCTTTGACCCCCAAAGAGGGCTTTGCATAGATCACTGCCTTTCCAGACTGAACCTTTGACCTGGTGACGTTTATTTGCGTGAGTTCTTCACCTCATTTGAGCTGTTCCATTGTCTCGGAACTGGGTCACTGCAGGCTAAAAGGAAGAGGGCAAAAGCTGCAGTCTCAGTAGAGATTGCCAAGCCTGTGGTATTCCTCAGATTTTGTAGTAAGTCAGGCAGCTACTGCCTGTACATCTGAGCAGAGGTAGTAGGAAGCAAATACATCACCAGAAGGTGATGCATTTAAAAGTGACGCATTTGAAAATCAAGTTCATATTCCTTCAGTCAGTCTAGGTTTCTTTTATATCATCATCATCATGAGAAGAAGCAGAAAAAAAAATGAAAAGAAACTGGAGCTACATTTACAGCACAGTATTATACTGAATCCAAGCCAACAAAATTCAAGCCCAACTCCATTTTTGGCTTTGGTATCAGACTTCTTTACTTAAGTATTCCTCTTTTTTTCCAGCCACATGCAAATGTCCATTAACAAGGAACAATGGAGTGAATGTACACACACTGCCTAACATCAGCAGGCTGAATTACTGCCTCCCTTGCCTCTCTGCTGACTATACTGAGAGCCCACTCAGTGTGATGTGATATCTGAGCCAGGCATGGGAAGTGCCCAAGGTTAGATGGTGTGGCATCGTTGTACAGAGGCAGAATTCATTTGCAGGGTTCATGGAGTTGAATATTTTAAATCTGAAATAGTAATCTGCTCCCACCTGGATTGCCAGGATCATACTGTATTTATAGAATGAATACAAATGCCTTATCAGCCGCGAGTGAATACAAGGAGATAAGCAAAGAACATGAGCAATTAGGTAACTTAACTGTTCGGTTTACATTAGCAGGCAGCTGCTCTGTGGTCTCACCTGCAGGTATTCTGCAAAGAATGAATATGTTCAGTATAGCCACAGGTTTTTTGCTGATTCTCTATACATTTTCACACACATTTAGAAGATTTTCACTATGTTATGTAGCAAGTTTTTTTTCCCAATTACTCTGCCTCTCTGGCAAACATCTGCTGTCCATGCTGTGCAGTGCCTGTCAATACACTGATCTTTCAATACTTTGTTTCTTGCAAAAATTGCTGGAATTTTACTAAGAAAAGAGATGCTTTTCCCCAAGACCTACCCATAAAACCTGAACCAACGTAAAAGCAATGCACAACATTTGCATTAGATGGGAATATAGTACTAACAGACTTCCCTTTAATTTAATTTTGTTCTTAATCTGTAAATTTGATCCATGTAATTAAAAAAAAAAAAACCCAAACAACAAAGACAGACTGAAACAAAATACAAGAACATCCTGTCTGAATCAATAAGAGAAAGTATGAGGGCAAATAAAGAATACATAGACATTATTTTTCAGTCAGTGTAATTCTTCTAGCTAGATTGCAAGCCATTTATTTTCACTAGCAATCATATGATCTCAAAATAATTTGAGCTGAGAATTCCTGCTTAGATTTTGAAAGAGCAAAAGAACCTGATGCATCAGCCTTTTTTCATTATGAACAAAAAAAAGGCCCATGGGGTACTAACTTCTCATCCAGAGCCATCCTAGGGCCTTCTGTGGACTCCTCTGACAAACTGGGTCTGTCAGAGAAGTGATTAATAATGTATTCAGGACTATAGAGCTGGTTCTGGACTTGTCACCTGGCCAAGCCTGTCACTAAAGATACAAGGTTGGGTCTGGACCCTTGCTAATATTGCACAATGAGCAAAATGCACCTCAATGAGTCATGACCATCCTCCTGTACACGCTTGGAGAGCACTAATGACAATAATTTACTCAAGCTTTTCAAAACTCAAACTCTCAGAACCCTGAATTAGCCTGTATGTTTCTTTCCTATCAATAACAGAAAACAAGCTGTAATAGAAACAATAGAAGACAAGCTATAATATTCTAAACTGCTGAATAAAATGTAATATGAAGGTAGCATCTCATCTTTGTTGTTGGTTAGAACTTGCAGAAGGGACTAAAGGGTAAACAGAAATTGCTGGTCGGGATACCACAGATGCTGCTCACTGTGTCGTTTCTGCTGGATCAGCCTGCCTCATTCAAAGCTTGGGAAACATCATCAGCATCAGCATCCATACAGAGCAAATATTCTTACAGCAATCTCTGTATCAAATCCTGAATCGCAGGCAGCTCCCAGACGTGCTGTCTGTGCTTTCTGCCTTCATTACTGGTACCACGGTATGCTAAACAATTCTGCCATTGGCAGTTTCTTTATTAAAAGTAATACAAAACTACTATCTTGAATTAAAAGAGGGAAGATTATACCAAAGCCATAAAAGAGATGTGGAGCAATTGCAGCACTGGAAACTCAAAAGAGTTTTCCTGTTGACTTTTCTGAGCTTATCAACTCAGTATCCACCCCCTTCCCATCCACTTTCTTTTTAATACTGCCTGAAAATGAATTCTACCATGCTGCAGCTGAGCATCTGTGCTCACATAAGTGTTTGGGCAAATTCTTTCTTTTCAAAGTTACTGAAATTTGCTGAGTTACATCAGCAGAGGACTTGCCCTCCTGTACCCTCTCTTGCTGAGAAACTAATTTGCCTGTCCTGAAGCCCATGCTTCTAAATTTCCAGGAGCAGAAATGCGTTGTGGCTTTAAATATAGACTGTCAGTTTGTGGCTTGTGTCTCATATTACACACAGACAGTTTGAGACTCAAAACACAAGTTGTGCAGAACCATTAATATCTTAGAAAAGCGTCAGTACGCTTTCGAAATGCTCTGTATTTTCATTCCTGAAGGTGGGGGAAGGGAAAAGCATTCAAATGAAACTTTTCTAAGCCAGGGTTTAAGCAGAAATGTTACTAACTTTGTTCGGTCGTGTTCAGGAGCCAGAATTTGCAGAGCCAGTTTCAGTTCTTCATACAAACGCGCGCACAAACACAAAGAATAAAAAAGGAAAACAACTATTTTTCTTTGGGATTAGTCTCAGGCATTCCTTTTTTTTCTTCCATATGAAACGCATTAGACAATCTTTTCCTTAAGCAGCAGACTGATAAATCCACTCTCATAGTAAGGAGGGGGGTAAGAGTACTCACGTGGTTGAGACGTCGTATTGTTTTGGTAACTCATAATTTATGCCTTTGAAAAATGCCTTATTTGTATTGACAGTTTCGCTTCCTTGCTCAGAACTGACGGCAGGATTGAACAGAACAGCTGGAAGAGCCCAGGAAAATGCTCCTCTTGTTCGGCCTCTCCTTGCCTGGCTCCTGACCCCTTTACAACTGGAAAAGGAAACAGCACATGTGTCATTCTCTTTTGCCTGTGTAGCTCACATGAGCGGGGAGGGGCACCCGTTTGCAGATAGCAGTAACTGTATTCAAGTTTTGTGAGTTGGATGTATTCCACCCCTTTGCTTTTACTAGCCAGCAACCAGTGGAAAGAAAAGGTTCTTTTAATTTTTAGCCAAATCTAGATGCACCTATTAGATTTGCTTCCCAAACTCCTGCCCACCACTGTTGATATTATTTCTTTTAAATGCAAAACTTGCTGCTGACTCCCTTTCTAAAATCCCTGTCATCAGTGGGTGAGACTGAATGTAGGGCTTTCAATTTTCATTGCCCAGCAGAATCCTTAACGCTCACAGTCTAACTGATTCTGTCCTTTAATGGGTGAAAAGTGATAATGACATTTCCCGGGACAGAGTATTTACATCAGTGTATAGCATGAATCTATGCTGTGCTCAGAACAAGGAGGGACCTGTGGCTGTGGCACAGGCTGGGGGACAGGTAACTGCAGTCCTGGCTCTGACACAGGCTTCTTATGGCATCCTGAGCAAAGCATTTAATCTCTGCCTCAGTTTGCCATCTGTAGAATAAAGATGATACATCTTATTTCCTTCCAGTCGTGATATTTTAATTTTAATTTGCAGATAGGTGTCTTTTATAAAGAGAATATATTTATTGGTCTTCATGGGTTAATTTATCTGTCCTCTGCATCAGGTTTTTCAGCCTGGACTAAGCTATCAGGTCCCTCATCTATATTGCTACCATTTAAAGCTATCTATTTGCCTATCTACACGCTATAGTGCAATTAGCAGTATGTAGTTCTAAGTGCGCATATGCAGTCAATCTGCAGTTGACATGGGCTAGGACTTCTAGGTCATCAAAACACAAGTAATTTATATCATATATGTCTTAGGTACTAAGAAGAGTGGACAAAGTTTCCATTTTCTTGGTCAGGATGAATTAACTGCCTCTCTGTGATGGCAAAAACACAGTAACCATCGGAATGGAAGTGGAAAAAAACAGAGTCATGAAATTCAGGCTGAGACTCATCCTGTTTTGCAAAACTGTCACAGGATATTTCTGTGAAATCATCTCAGTGACCTCCTACAAGAAATCAATTCTGTGAACTTGTTTCCCAGTGTTTATTTAACAACTATAGGATGGAAGGACAGTGACTTATTTACATGCCAACGACAAATAACAGCTTGTTTGTGAGCACAGATACAGTAGGTGACTTAGGTCAGCATTTTCCACACTCTGGGCTTGTTGCAGAGAGTGCTGGAACATTTGGTGATAGAGCAAAGCAAGGCACAAAACAATAGCAAACAAGGCACAAATAATAGGAAAATCTCTGGACGTTGCTCCACTGGTTTCAACTCTGTAGTGCAACATTGATTTACACAAGACAGCTTCTCTGTGAAAATACTGATGGGCACGTTACCTGTTACATCTTCAATATTTGAAGCACAGTGGGCACAGCTAAAATTGGGGCTTTCTGTCCTCGGGTATGAGAATTGTTGTCATGCAGAGTTACTACATTTAAAATCTCTCATCATCCTGATCCCTGAGAAATTTTAGAAGAAATTGTTGTTGAGGAAAGACTTCTCATTCGCTACAGCTGAATGGAAGGACAGAAGGTATTGATACCTTCTGTATGTTAGTGCCAGTGGTCTAGACCCTTCCCAGGAGTTTTGTGGCAGACTACTCCAAATGGCATCCATGCACCCAAGTGGCCTGCCCTAAACTGAGCCCGGTTAGCTCCTAGGGATTAACCCCTTTGCATCTGTGCGACACATCCTGCATCTGTTGTCTTTGTTCTTATTAAGGCCAAAATTACTGGAGGAGTTATACCCACCCATGTAAGCCCATATATGAAAGCCTCCTTTAACACCTTAATATCTTCACTTTTCTTGCGACTTCTTTCTTTGCTTACCGAATAGACAAGGATTCCTAGGAAATCAGAGCGCCATTTCCCAAGGCTGTTGCTTGCCCTTAAGCAGGCCTTTAAAGAGACTCTCCCTGACCTTTCCCACTCATCATTAATGGGAAATATGTGAAGTTGAAAAAGGAAGTGAGCATGACAGTTCCGTGCAGCCCTGCACAGTTCTGGAGGAGCCTGAGACTGGGGAACAAAACAAAGAGCAGCCCAGTGCTCTCTGCTGGCCTTGACCCTCAGCTGACTGCCCCTGGGAAACAGAAGGCACCAAAGCAAATCTGAGCAAAAGATGGGGGTGGAGTAGTGGTGGGTAAAATATGTAATTAATTGTTAAATTGCAGCTTGTCTGAACTCTCTCCTGAACTTGAAATACACTGTTTGCTTCTGACAAAAAAAGCCCCCCAGAAAGGCAAAAGGGTGAAGATAATGTAAGGGTAGCTGAAAGCATTTTTTCATCTAAGGGTTGTGGCACTCATACAGGATCCACTGCATCTGTGGGATAATGTGGGTATGCTGGGAAGTATGTGTGTCAGCCGTGTGGCTTTCATCAGCCAATTACTTGATCTTCTGGGGCCACCATGTTCCCATTAACCTACAGAAGAAGTATCGGTTTCCTGCCTTGGTGAGTACTTTCACATCTCCAACCTTTGGAAGCTCAGAGTGTTTTTCTGAGCAAGGAAGCCAAAATTCCCTTTTTGTCTCGTTAGTACTTTCAGATGTGACAGTTCTTTCAGGTCCAAGAGTGTTAGCTCAGAATTGGGACCTCTTTTGCCTCTAATACTGCAACTTACCCTACTCCTTTGAAGCACAGCTATGTAATGAATTCATAGTCATGCCCACATGGTTGTTCTCTTTGATACTATCTTGCTCCAAGATAAATGATATTTCACAGTCATTCAGGCTTGGCAAACCGATGCCGCGTGCTGCAGCTGTTGTTCCCAACAGGAAGGGAGGGTTTAGGCTGCATTGGAAGGAAAATAAATAAATAAGCCAAAGGAAGAAGTCCCTTTTCAGGAAGCTGTCTGTGACAACAGTAGGACATCATACTAGAAATCCCCGTCTTCATTGGATTTTCATGACAAAACATAATGCAAAATCTGTAATCTTAGCCTGTAAAAACTGTGGTGAGATTGAAAAAGGCTGAGTGGAAAACTTTCAGCAATATCCTTTATTGTTCACCCTGTGCAGTGTCCCAGCTGCAGAAAGGGCATTTGGATCCACTTGGACCTTTGAGGACAGGATGTAGCGCCAGCTGAAGCGTTTTTTTCCCTGGATGTGAGTTCAGAATGGGTCTTATACCTGTACTGATGACCACATTTGTATGACCCAGTGGTGTGTCACACCAGGCCATGTGCCGTGATCATCTGGCCAGCTGGTGTGAGATGGTGTTGGATTTGTCCTCTCCTCTGCTGGCTACACACTTCAGGCAGTCTTAAACATGCCAGACTGGTGAGCTATGTATGGTTGGGATGGATCCCAAACTTTGAAGAATTTCTGCAGGTCAAGGAGAGATATAGCTATGGTGCAGCAGAAAGTAGGCTGAGTCCTGAAGGAGGGATACTTCATATGAGAGATGCTTCAGGAAAACATTTGACTCTGGACACCCTGTGAAATACCATTTTTCTACTGATTACCTTCCTCTCCACCTCTGGAAGGAATAATAGTCTATTTATTTGCTACCTTGTGTGACAGGGTCTCTCCCTAACTTCAGTCCTTTTGTTTCCTTCCTGTTTCCCGTTTATTTTTGTGCTAAAAGGGTACGGATTAGTGGCCACTGACTGCCCATCCCCTCTCTGGGCCAACGCAGCTCTGGTGTAATGTGATGGAGAACAAAACCTTTGTGACCGTGCAAAAGAGATCAAAGTAGCTTTACTACCCATGATGGACTGTGATGACTATAACTCATTTTAATGTGGTGCCTATGTGCCTGTGGCTGTAAGCGCAACTAGCTTGTGAAATCCTTGGGGCACAAAGCAGGAATTTTCTGTCTGCAGTTATAACAGTAATTGTTACTGAACAAGTTCTTGATCTTCACATAAGGCAAAAAGAGAGAAGTTATCTCTGGAGATAAGAGATTAGCTTTCCTTCCTACTTTGTATCTCAGGTGTGTCTTTGTTTCTACCACCTCTCTGACTTCTACCTGAAACTTTGAGATATATTCATTTCCCTGGAACACAGCATACCCCCTGCTTTGCTTTATCTCACAACTGCTTGCACATAAAGGATGTAGTGTGCCTGTTTGTGTTTAAGGCAAGCTGTTAGTTTATTTGGGGCAAGTTCTTTTCCATTTGTGTCTATAAATTATCTGTCTTCTCAGGGAAACTTTGTGTGTCACTAAAAGGTAAATCCTTCTCAGAACATACCATCACTCTGTGAAATAGAAATACAAGACTCCACATCTTCACTATAGCCCTGTGCTTGCCTTTCACAGGATCACAAAATGGTAGGGGTTGGGAGGGACCTCTGGAGATCATCTAGTCCAACCCCCCTATCAAAGCAGCTTTACCTAGGTCAGAGTTGCACATGATCACATCCAGGTGGGTTTTGAAATCCCCCAGAGAAGGAGACTCCACAACCCCTCTGGGCAGCCTGTTCTAGCTCTGTAACCCTCACAGTAAATAAGTTTTCCCTTATGTTTAGATGGAACTTCCTGTGTTTTGGTTTGTTCTCATTGCCCTGTGTACTATCAGGCACTACTGAAAAGAGAAATGTAACTGACATGAACTGTAGTGCATTGAATGACCCCATGAAGTGAAAATGCATAAGATCAAGAGCTCAGTGGACAAAGTGTGGCAGATGCAATGTGACTATCTATAATGTCATGTCCAAAGATCAGACAGAATGCTTTATAGCCAATGATTCCTGACTCATTTCCAATCTACTATCCAACAATGCTAAAAAGCATATCTGCTTGTGCTCCAGACCGGTCAACAGGACGTTGACATGTTGTTTGATAGGGGAAGTTTGGGACAGTGGTAACATAAGCTTGGTAGATGTGGAGGGGGTGAATCATACTATCGTCTTTTGCAGAGTTCAAGAAATCTGAGAGCAGGCTTTGGTACATGGATTTCTCATAACAAAAGAACTAAAGATAAATAAAATAAAGATGGTCATGATGAACTTTAAAACAAAATGGAAAACTTGCTCACACAAAACAGAATGAAACACTGGAAGTCATTGTTCCTATGGGATCTGGTGTATTTAGACCTTCAGTCTGAATGGAAACTATAACTCTTGTTTACATAGTTGGAACCATATTATTTGTAGCATGACTTCATGCTGGTGGGTGCTGGTGGGTACTGGTAGACGAGAAGCTGGACATGAGCAGCCAGTGTGTGATTGCAGCCTAGAAGGCCAATCGCATCCTGGGCTGCATCAAAAGAAGTGTGGCCAGCAGATCGAGAGAGGTGATTCTGCTACTCTGCTCTGGTGAGACCTCACCTGGAATACTGCGTCCAGCTCTGGAGCCCTCAGCACAGGAAGGACATGGACC